>OMKZ01017879.1:3775-15022 GCA_900302535.1 Neoniphon sammara | reverse complement strand
GGGGGGGGGGGGGGTTGTGGAGAGATGTGGTGGAGAGAACACACACCTACTCGTTCATAAACACCAGCCACAAGCACACACACACATAGACGCAGACCTATACACACTTGTGTGAACACATAAAAATATGAAAGCATAAAAGCATATGCAGATACGTATGCAACGTCAAATGTGCCCTGCACGTTTAAGCTCTCTGCACTGAGGTGTGTCCCTCTCTCATCTCCTGTTCATTCATTAAAGTGTGGATGTGAGAGGCCAACGATTACAGCAGTGACGTGACCTTTGCCTTCAACTGCAATTACACACACACCTCCCCCTGCTTCACTCTATCTCCTCCTCTCCCATCCATCTTTCCTTCCCGATCGGCCCACAGAGAATCACTGGGAAACACTCTCCATCACTGCTGTGCTGGATAATAGATAATGCTGACTGCTGCTCTGCATACACTGTGTTAGTTAGTAAGGTTTAAACTGTGTGGTTAACGGGTAAAGCTTTAATTTTAGAATCAGTGCTAATATAATAGTTACAATAAAAATAATAATAATAATAATAATAATAATAATAATACCCTCTTATCTTACTCTGTTTTTATTGTAATATCTTCTTATGTTTTTTTGTCATGTGTGATCTTTGCCTATTTTTAGCTTTTTATCTTGAAGCACATCTGCACTTGTTGTCAAAAATTTAATATATGAATAAACGTGACTTGACTGACTGCGTGGCCTCAATAGCCACAATTCTTGAAAGCACCATTTCTGCAATTATATACTGCACTGCCTGATATATGCTTCAAGATTCAAGAATCAGGATTCAAAAAACTTCACTGTCTATCACAAAATGATAGAAAATTGTCTTAGGTTAGGGGCTCATAAACAACATAAAACGTACACCCACAAAAGACATAAAATTACATTAAAACACACAATTCTATAAATAAATAAGAGCAGGTTTGCCAAGCCGCATTAAAAAGTAATGACAGTCCGTTTGTCTTTGTTTAAAATGGATCTTGCAGTGGGAATGAAGAGAGTTTTTGTGAGTTTTCTTTTCGGCCACAGGTGCTCTGAAGTGGCGGCCTGATGGAAGCAGCTGAAAGGAGTGGTGAAGAGGATGTGAAGAGTCTGTGGTGATGGAATCTACCTTTCTTTTTACTGCATGCCTGTAAAGGTCTGAGAGTTCTCCCGTACTGTTAATGCACATTTTGCATATTTTGTGTGTGTGTTGCTAACAGGAGCTTGAATGGCTCGATAGCTTGGGTTGGAGAGTGGTCATCTTTTACAACACTGAATTCTGATGTGACATTTTATGCAATCTGCTACTGAACGAAAACTCAATAATTTCTTTTTTAATTTACAGTATATTCTTTCTAATACTTATTTCTTATTTTTTTATATTCATTTTTATTTTTTGTTACTCTTGTACTCTAAAAAAAATGCCTTTTTCTTTTCTACAAGTGCACAATTAAAACCTTGAGCAGCTGTCTTAGGAACATAATATGGCTTTTAAGGAACGGATTAACTTAAGTCCAAGAAATCACTGTTCAGTTCATTCAGGGTCTCCATTAGTATTTTGTAGATAAGCATAGCACCTGCTAGCGCTAGCAGACAGGCATGCATCACTGCTCGACAACTGCATGGCAGGGGATTGACTGATATAAGTGCATCAAGAGAGGCAACACAAACCTGTAAATAAGCCTCAGCCATTTCTGCCTGGCCGGTGTATTCCCTCCTCCCAGCATGAGTCACTTTGGGTTTTGTTATCTCTGTCATGTCTGCTCTCCTGCACACAGCCAGCGTGCTCCAAGCTGTAAGACGGGCTGTACATACCTATGTATCAGGGCTTTCCTGGATTCCTTTTTTCAATATTTGGATAACTGATGAGTTTTATGAATGACTATGTGGATATCTGCTCTAAATTAATTGGCCTGTATAAACAAATTGGCTCTAGCGAAGCACACTCCAAACACAGTGGTCCCAAAGGACAATGGTGCATGCAGCGCTGCTAACAATTTCCCCCATAATGTAAAAAGCGTCCAATGAAATATGACATTGTAAATGACATTTTTTGAAATAATGCCATTTTCATTTGGAGATACAACAGCTGGGTTCCATCTTCTACAAAAGTCTTTTAAACCCTTCGCCCTCTACAATTTTACATTGGCCTCATGTCCTGTGCAAAAAACTGAATGAATGAAATATTAAGGCCTCTGTTATGTCTGTCTTTGTTTTGTCAGTCAGTGGTACTGGTTTTGACAACCCAAGCTTTGTCTGATTTCTGTCAGAGGCTGACCTGCCTGGGTGAAAAAGTTTACATACAAATGACACAATTAGAGAGCGAATAACTTACTGCAACATTAACTTTAAAGAGTTTTCAGACTTGAAACGTATTAGAAAACCAATAGCCTATAAACCACCAGCTACATTCAGCTACATATTATTTTAGCAAAATCGATGTTTGCATAGCCTATTTGATATTCAACCAAGTGACCCCACACTGCAGAAGTTTTAGGCATCTTTTTTTTAGCGTCAGTCTCAGTCTCACTGATGTGACATAACGTGTGACATCACATAACTGTGGTCAGGCAGAACCTGCACTCACCCCCTGAAGTATCCAAATACTGAAATTCAAATAGTACCCTAATGATGGATTAATTTAATATGTGGATATTTGGGGCAGGCCTTTGCCCTGCAGTCATTTCTGATGTCCTGAGTCCATTTAGTCTATTACTCTATGATTTTTTATTCTCTTGTTTAATTTTATTACAGTAAGTGGGAGCAAGTTGCCTTATATAGTAAAACAAACACGACTCAGACATTTCTGCTAGCCAACATTACCTCCAATTCAATGTTTTAATTCAATTTTCAGTTGAAAGATTGCACGCTCCCCCTTGGGTTAAAAAAAAAACCTTTTCAAAACCAATTAAATAAACTCAAACATGCATGATAAGTAGTATTATTTATTTATTTATTCATACAGCACTTCTCAGATGGAAGATAAAGTGCTTCACAGAACAATAACAATAAAATGGATAAACAACCTGATAAAAAGGTGCTACAAAAAGTCCACGAGTAAAACAAGCAATAAAACATAAAAAAGTGTGGGTGGAACAAAATAATAAACACAAATAAATAAACCCACAGCATAAATTAGCAGCCAAGCTTAAAACCAATAAAAAAAAATGCTAAAGGGATAATTGTAATTCATCGCTGGAAAGCAAAAAGCCAGGCTGTTTTTCTTCCTGAAACGTTCACATTTTGAAGATATAAGGATTTTTTTTTTCACCCAACAACAGTGAAATTAATCATCAGAACCTCACAGCTTTGGATAGGATTTGGAAGACAGAGTGCCTCATGGATCAAAGTCCCTTCACTTGGAAATGTAGCTATGAAATGGTAAACAGCCTATTCCACTCTAATAAATGAGCTACCGGGGCAAAAACTGTCAAATATGAAAGAGGAGAAGTATTTGAAAGAACATGAAGCAGAAATGTCAAAGAATATATATTGAAAAGACATCAAAAGAGGGTTTTTTTTAGGCCTCTATAAAATCCATGGCACTATAACCATCAAACACAGTCTGATCATTCACAATTCTTGCGCTTGATGCCCTCATTCAAAGTTCTGCCTGTTGGCCATTAGACAGAAAACAGTTATTTTAATTCTGTGCATTTTTCCAGTGCTTTGGTCTAAGTAAGTACATAACATTTCAAGATAGTAATCGGCCATTGGAATGAAGTCCTGACTCAGTAAATAGCTCTTCACTGATTTTCTATCTCTTAACATAAATATAAGATAGGATAATACATAGCTGCGTCTATTAATATCATCACTACAGCGCTAGTGCATGTTTTTCAGGTTGTAGAGAGAGAATAGACAACACAAAATCAACAAATCACAGAAACAAAATATTAGTCACAGGCTATTTAAGTCACAATACATTCCTCCCTGGCTCCCTCTCTCCATCTTTGAAAGGGAGCAAATCGATTTCCTTTTGTTCCCATATGTCAAAATCGAACGTCACGCTGATACGTCACTCTCGCTCGCTTTGAGTCCCTTCCCAAAGAGGCAACCTTTGTATGGTTCCTTAAGGAGCCATACAAAATGTGCTTTCAGCTTTTTGATTTCCTGAATTCCCTCATGACTGCAAGAACTTCAATTCATGCAGGAAGCAGCTCTGAGGTTGAAAAGCTGTTTCATGATCTGAGAGCAAGGCAACACGTTTTTTTTTCTCCTGCAATTCACAGAAATGTCATTAGCGATTAGACTGAGTGTCAACAAGTATGCCTGACTCTGCGTGCAGAAGCTCGCATCTCAGTCCACATCTTTTGCCTGAAACGACAGCCATCCCGGAGCCCAATCAGGGATTACACAGCAGCCTCGCAGCAGCTGTGGCATCTGGGATTACAATTAGAGTAATATCATCCATCATGTAAAAGCTTGTTATGTTAACATAATAGGAAAGCCTCTGGTTTTCCCCCATATGGGGCACGTGGGGCATTGTTGTTAATGGAAATTAAATAAGCTGTCTGTATTGTTCAGGTCTTCATTGTAATCAGGATGATGGAGGCTGGGCTGTACAAAGGTGTGTTATGCTAGTGGATCAGATCTGGGGACTTTCAGCGTTGAAACCAGCCAGTTTACTCCTCTATACTGGTTCTATGATATTCCTGCTAGCTCTCTCTTTGTCTTCATTTATCAATGAATCTGTCCAGCCATTGTTATTCCTTCCCTAAACACACATGCACACATGGGCCTATGAAACGTGTTTCAAGTAAACACTCATGAATGCTGAATGTTGAATGCTGCCTGAGGAATACACTGATCCAAAATGCATTGCGTCGGCCAAAGTCTGCATGTATGTTTAATGAGCCATGTTTTGTTTGTTTATTGCCCTCTGTGTTTCTTCCAAGAATGGAGCTGAAATAAGTATTTCAGTTTTTCTTCTCATCTTTCATTTGTAAAAAGAATAGATTCAATATATAGATGAAAAGGAAATAAAGAAAGGTAAAATAAAATAATTTTCCATTGTAAATCAATAGATCATATTTCTGGATAATAACAGTGATGATTGGACAAAATTATTGCAAAATACCTGTAGTACATGTGCTTACTCAGCAAACATAAATGAAGGGATTGCAGAGTTTATGTTAACTTTATTTTAAAATCATGTTCTTTTTCCAGAATCAGGTGCCGTCCTTTGCTGATGCCTCCTGTGCTCACACAGGTCGTGGCAGCACAGATGGCGGTATACTGTGCA
The DNA here is from genome assembly GCA_900302535.1 of Neoniphon sammara. Taxonomy (NCBI): domain Eukaryota; kingdom Metazoa; phylum Chordata; class Actinopteri; order Holocentriformes; family Holocentridae; genus Neoniphon; species Neoniphon sammara. The sequence goes on along the minus strand of OMKZ01017879.1, from coordinate 9,769 downwards.
GTTTGACACTGTGTGAAAAAGGGCAGGTTGCACTTGACTCTCATCTCTCCTGGCTCACTGTGATGAGTCACAGTCTCTAGGTGTTTCATTTTTTCACAGTAGATTATTTCACTTTCTATTTCACTTTGGAAGCCTCAACTGTGGCCTCGTTTGTTTCAGTTTGTAGTGCCAAGTTTCTTCATTTTTTTTTTTTTTTTCAAATGAGATTCCACTCATCTGGTCTCCTCTTTTTGTATACATACCTCATTCTTTTTGTGTTGTCATTTCAGCTCCGGTTTGTTTGTGCACTCCACCACTTCCACCAACAGCTCCAGAAAGTCACACTGCAGGGAATCTCTAAGAGACAGTCCTGTCAATTTGTTATTTGACTTATTTTGCCCACTTGGTCGGCACCTGTTGCACTCCTGGCTGGGCAGGAAAGGCCCTCGCTATCTGTAGTCCTTCCCAAGAGTTTTTTTCTTGCCTGCTATGAGGGCTTAAGTAAGGGGTTGTTGTCCTGTTGTAAACTTGAGGGCTGGTAAAGCCCTTTGAGACTGTAAACAGTGACATAGGGCTCCAAAGGGGGGATTTCCCTAAAGCGCCATTCTCATGGGAACCATCCTCTCTCCTATTTGAATGGCGCCAACCATCCACAGGAGCATTTCCAATCCCCCCAAAAATCTCTTCATGTTCAGTAAATATTCCATTTTATTCAGAAAAGTCTAATTTTGTTCATTCAAATTAGTCTCTCCTGATTGATGTAGTGTTAATTTACTGATTTGGATTGATTTGACCAGTAATTATAAAATATCACAGTAGTCAGTCTGGTTCACAAACTACTCTAAAATCAGTGAACAACCTGACCTGCATGCATGATGTTTTATTCAGCCGTGTTTTGTTAGATCCTTATGATTCTAGATAAAACATATTACAGAAACCAAGGTATAGTGGAAATTCTCTACTGCTGATGTATGCAGTATACTCTGCTCTGCACAAAAAACCTGTGACAGCTTGTTCTGAGACGCAGAACAAGCTGTGTGGATGCACTCTATATATGTAATTTTTCAAGACATATTATTTTGTAATATTAGTACTTGAAAGCACAGTGCATATAGATTCTGTAGTTTGCACACAACTGATTCTTCTGCGATGTGTAATTACGTGCGCAGCCTGAGTGAACAGCCTGAGTGTTTATAGAGAGCATTATAAACAGACTGTGCATGTAATTTTGCAAATATACCTCAACAATCCCCCAATCTGCTGCACTAGATTACAAGTCCTGCCGTCCAGTCTACTGAGAATGCCTCATTAACCACACTAGAAGGCAAACATGCTGACAACTTGTCAATTCCTTTAAATACACTAGCATTGGCTCAATAAAAAACTGCCATTCAAACTCCACATTGAGAGTCTTGTGAAGAAACTGAGGGTGAAACATGGATTTTATTGTATAAATAAATCAGGTTTTTAACTTGCAGACCAGAGAAAATCTCATTGCATATACTGGACAATGGTGATGTTTTGCAGTAATAGTAATACTGTATACAATAAAGTGATTAGTATGGTTCCTCTGCCTCTTTGCATGCACTTGGCAGACATTCTTCTATAGAGCCTTTATACATAAACTCCCAGATTACCTCAAGAGTTGCCTCTGACTTTGGAAAAAGGGCTTTCAGTTTTTATGTGCCTTGGTGCTGGAAGCAGCGACAAGAACTAAAACTTAATCACTTGACATCAGTGTTTTTTTTTGTACATTTACCATTTTATGTATATTCTTTTTTTTAATTATTTGAATGAATGTTATGCTGTGCTACTGTACTTGATACTGAGCACACCCACACACCCACATGCAGCCACTCTGTCCTGTTGCTTGGTCCTTCACTGAACTGTGCCTGTGCATGCATACAGCTTGTTAAAGCTGCTGTAGGTAACCTTGTAGAGTGAATGTAATTTCATTAGAAATTTAAACTCAAAAAACTCAAACAACACCCATCTGAGATTCAGTACCTCCTACCTAGTGCTTCCCTCCCACGTGCACGCTTGTGCATGTGCCTCAGATGCTGATGCGACGGGGGATTAACAACATGCGAGCCCGCTTCCTTCTCTGCCATTCTTAGCTACGCCAATGCAAGTTAAGCCAATGTACTGTAGCTACGGTAGGCTAAGCTAAGTCAGGGAAGCGAGCGTACACATTGTTTCATTGAACTGGTGGCAGGCCTTATGAATAACTATATAGAAATAGCCAATATTCTCACTGATGGTCTCGTTTGCTTATGTAGGTCTTACAGAGGCATCAGTGTTGGTGTTAAATTGAGACTGTTTCATAACCAGTTAAAACTCCTTGTAGCTACTTTAAGGCACACTTACTATTATGCAGGAATGAATTTATTTATTTATTTAGCAAGATTACTTGCAGGTCTTCATGTTACTAGTCAGGATTTTTTTTTGAGAAGAACAAAATGGATTTTAGAATTCAAATCCGACTTTTTCAAATAGAGAAAAATAAAAGAGTGACAAGTTGATAAATGTCATCCCACTCAGTATTTTTTCTCTTTGAGACTGAATAATTCATTTAAATTTAAATAGTTCCTTTGTTCACGCTTTGAAACTTTTGAAAAAAAACACAGAGAGACAGAGAAAGAGAGACTTGCATTTCCTCTCTGGATGGGATTTGCAGACACTCGAAATCCAGGTGACGGTGACCTACTGCACATTTTTATGGGTAATATTTTCAATTTCACAGGATATCTAGTCATTCTGACTCACAATCTAATTTGAATTCATAGGTGCTAATGAACTGGAAAATGATTAAGCTTTCTGTTCAATTTTAGCGCATCATGTTCATTTTCCTTTCTCTAGGAAGGCTTAACAGCAGATTTGATGAAGTATCGCATTTCCACTTTCACAGACAGGGCACAAAATGGGTCTCTCTCTTGGTAGGAGACAATTTCTCGGATTTAAACGGAAGCCAGAGGGTTTACAATGTGAGTGTCTGAGGAATACAGCTAATAAAGGGAGAGAAGGTGGGATGATGACTGTCCTGACTGTCAATAATCGCAGACAGAACGACAGCTGGGACGTGCAAATCACAACGGCAAATAGGAAAACACAACTAATTAAAAAATAAAAATAGGGCATATAAGAAATCACAATGACAAACAGGGAATCACAGCGGCAAATCACAAAACACAACCGCAAATAGGAAAAGGCCACAACAAATGGGAAACAGTCAGTGATACACACAACCAGCAACATTCATCAAAGGTCCATGCCCTAATCTGTAGCTCAGATGAAGAGGTCTGTCCCCAAATTCGCAACACAAAACAGCTCAGTGGGACACATGGCTGTTACCATACATACTCTTGTTCCTCAACCTCCTCTCAGATCTGAATCTGAACATTTTGAACGAGCTCTGGCTGCAACTCCTCAGCAGATGGGGGTGAGAGGTCCTTCTCCCTTCATGAAGCTGGAAAAATTTCAGATGATTAACGGATTTATGCTAGAATGTCAGCAAAGTGTTTTCTGAGGAGTAATGCGGCAGCTGACTACATTATGGTTGGATTTACACCAACCATGATAGACCATGTGTACACTAATACAAAAGCAGAAATGATTGACAAAAACATTACTAGTTATCCAGCCACCTGTAGATTTAACATGTTCTGTAAAATAGAGAACATACTGGAAAGCATCTGAATTTAGATCATTTATTTTACGCTGTACTAGTACTGAAGGGTGTTCTTACCAGGAAATACTGGAGCCATGTTTTCCTCCTTGGTTTGGAATTCATACTGAAGAAATTTGCTCGAGTTCAAGAGATTGTACAGCAGGTGAAAAATGTCATTCAGCATGCACTTGATGACACACTTTCCTGCAAGTGTGAGAAACTGGGGACCTCTGTGGGCCAAGGCTGCATGTTTTCCTGAATCTTTGAATGGCACTCTCTTGAAATACTTTAACAGATCCACCCATGTTCAGGGTCAAATTGTCAAAAGATTCCTGAAGTGGAGGAGTATCACCAACAAGGCGGGCAAGTACTCTTAAAATGGCAGCGAATGTATCTGACCTGTTCTTTGATATCCAGGGCAGCAAATCCATAAACTGTTGAATCATCTCAGCTGTCAGAGAATGTCAGAGTTTTTGGAAATCCACATCCAAGGAATGTGTCAGTGCTGCATATACTTGCTAATGAGGACCTACTGAGTGCACATCAAGGGTCCACCAAGCTTTGTATTATGATAATTTTGTTGTTGATGGCATACTTTATCACTTAAACGCCAACAACAGACTTCAAAAGAGAAACAGCTCTGTTGTTAGCTGATGAAACACTGTGCAAAATCCTGAGCACTGTATCCTTTAACCATTATAATGCAAGAGCTAACCTTAATGCCCAAATGAGCTGCGTCTTGGTCAAGGATGTGTGGAAGTCTGAAAGGCAATTTTGTAGGGACTCCGACCTTAAAATAATTTCAAGGTTCATTCCCGAGGTGTCTGAGTCCAAAACTGTTTATGCAGTGCATGCAAAATGTGTGATGTTTGACTTTGGTGACAAAATGTATGCAGTTGTTCTACCAAATAGTATGATTTATGATTAACAGGACTCCTCCAAAAAAAACAAGGAATGTAATGGAATTTGAAGCTATGGGAAAATGATACATATGCCAACTGCAAGTTGATATGGACACTTAAGTTTGTATGGTGTTCTTTTAAAGGAGCAATTATCTGCATAACAAAAGGCCACATGTAAAACTATTCTGAATAGTCTGAACTGTCTTAATGCTGAACCCACTCATCTGTCACTGCAGGCTGATTAAAACAAACAGAAGAATTACTTCTGACAAAAGTATACACAATGAACAGCTTAGGCCCCTTGTGTGTTGCAGGCACAGACAGCCAAGTAGCTTGTAAAAGAGTGTTAGCAGTGTGTGTAATTGAGAGTGACACACTCAGACTCCCTCCTTCCTTCTCTCCCTCCTCGCCTTCCAGCCTTGCAGGTAGCATATGTATTGTTTGCTGATGAACAGGTGTGCCGCTGCTCGCCCCTCCCCTCGCCTGTGACAGACACATGAGATTAAGATCAGAAAGTATCTCAGTGTGTCACGGCAATCTCACAACACAAACAGCCTATACGGTGATGGATATCTGAGGCTGACAGTCCTTCCTCTCTCTGAGCGTGTCTGTGTGTGTACGTGGGTGTGCTGTGTGTGCACACACATTTGCATGTGTGTGTGTGTGTGTGTGTGTGTGTGTGTGTGTGTGTGTGTGTGCTTGCATGCATGAGCTTAAATAGACAGATAGAGGTGCAGTGACAGACGAACAGAAGGACAGATGGAATGGCCAGAGCAGGCTTCAGTATTTAAAGGAACAGTTCATCCAGAAAACAAAAAATATATTGTCCCACTTACCCAGATAGTTTCTGTGTGATTCCGCCAGGTATCTGTAGCTGCTGTATCTATCCATCCCAAGAGTATAAGTGCTGTGGATAGATACAGTTTGCTCGTGCTCTTCAGCAGGAAATAGTACCTCTCTTCACTCTTCTCCCCAAGGGTTGTGGGTCACTGTTTTTGGAAAGAGGTGCTGATGCTGAGTTGTTCAAAATTTTTGACAAACAAATACTCTTCCAGCCCCATTGTAGTTGGGTGAGATCGCAGCACACTGCGATCTCCTGAGAGAAACCTCGCCAAATCACACAGAAACTACCTGGTTAGATAAATCACACTAAAAATATTTTTTGTATTTTGGGTGAACTGTTCCTTTAAGTTTAAGTCTGATGTAATTTGATACAGCTGTGTGTATGCATGCATAAGAATATATATATATATATATATTACATTATATTACATTACTGAGAACTGAGGCCAAGCCATGAACAGCAGGTGGGAGCATTGGGTTTGTTCTGTCTTTATCTAATGTCCTTGGATAATGTTATAATCACAGACAGGAAAATTATTTTCCATCAGTGCTGCAGATGACATCAAAGTCATTTGTTTTCTAAATGTATAGGTTGTCTGGCAC
>OMKZ01017878.1:0-14576 GCA_900302535.1 Neoniphon sammara | reverse complement strand
GATTACTGGAGAGAGAGAGAGAGAGAGAGAGAGAGAGAGAGAGAGAGAGAGAGAGAGAGAGTCACTACTACGTTAGGATACCCACAGCTAGGATCTTTCCTTCCAGTGTCTCTGGGTTGATGGGCCTCCCAGTACTCTCCAGCAACTTCCACAGTCCGTGCACTCCCATGATAACTGCAAAACAACATAAAAATAACCCGAAATAATGTGAATACCTAAAAGTTTAACACACTTCAAAACGTGCTAAAAAAGTGCTACGCTAATTTGTGCATTTTCTCAAACATTTTTACATACCAGATCAGTGGACAACATAAAACCGACATAACGTAAACGGCACTTTTATAATTGACGGTAACAATATTTGTGTCCGTAGAGCAAACGTGAACTATAAGCGAAAGTTCCGCCTTGGCAACGCCGGTTACATTCAAGTGTTACACCTTATGGCTCCAGCGCCTACTTTCTGATCTCAAATCAGATTTCTAACATTTGGTTACTCCGAGGATAGGACTAGGAAAACATAGAAGCTGATTCACGAACAGCTTTGTGTTGACGGGACATTTCAGCGACGTTGCCACTCGTCAGAGACCAACTGTGTCCGGTTACCGGTGACAAAATAAATAGCATACTGCTCACAGCGAATTAACTGGGGAGAAAGAGCCCATTCTTTGACGGTATGTTAGCTACTATTTTGTCTAAGAATTCAGTCCTAAGTTACGTACACTGGGGAAAATATCCTTGCTTATACGTAGTTTGAATTAACGTTAGATGATTTTGTCTTTTTTTCCCTTTAACCGCAGTGGTTTTCTTCCATCAACGTTTTTATCTACTTGGCTAGCAGCTGACTAGCCATAGTTAGCCTGTGTCGTTAATCAGTAACAAAACAAAAGCTAAGCTGAAACAAGCTCAATAGTAAACCTTGACCTTTTCCTAGAGTTGTGTAGTCGCTAATGTAATAACAATAGTGTGTATGTCATAGGACATATAACTGCTATAACGGCTGACGGGACCGTTCAAAGTCAGTCTCTCTTAGCAACAATGTTTGATGGACAAGGTTAAGGTACAGTTACGGGGAAATATCTGTTCATTCGGTAAGTGTAGCTTCTTTTATGAATGAAAACATCACGTGGCTGAGGACACCCAGGCGGATTTTATAAGGATAGTGGTTTATTTTCTGGTTTCTGGCAAAACCACTCTGTGTAATATGGGCATAAATTTTATACAGATAGATTAGAATTTGGGTTAACATAATCAGTTTCCCATTTATTAATGTGGTACTCCAGACTTAATATTTTGTGTCTTAATATATTATGTCTCACACATTCCAGGCCTCTATAATAATTTATAATAATCTATAATAATTTATCTTTACAAATTCAACATCAATTTCCTACAAAAGATAGAAGTGTTAATGAAATCTTGATCTTCTTCGAATTCTCACAGGTGAAAGAGCCAAGTGGCACCCATCTTGTCTACCGTCCTCCTTCTCAAGTAACCCACCTCCAGCCATGACGACTGCTGTGAGAGGTATATACTGCTTTCACTTGAACCTCAAGTGTTTACATTTCATAGACTGTTATCTATGTCGTCTATCTCTGCTCAGCCAGTCGCAGCAGACTGATGAGCATTCCTGATGAAATTCTTGCCAGGGTGGTTTGAGATGGCTTTAATTCATTACAGGATCACTCTCAGTAGCCATGTCCTCCATATTCACCATTCTTGTTTTCTTGTCTTAAACTCTTAGGTTAATAAGCAGAAATTTTCTCTTGCTCAACTTGCATTTTAGATATAGAGTAGTGGTAAGAAAATTGACACAACTCTCAAGTAAAGTAAAGATAGTTAGCCTGAGACAGAGTCCTTTGTTTGTTTCTTTCAGATGCTCATGTGCCGGTCAGAGGCCCTGGTGACGGCATGGAAACCGACAAACCACCGGCCGTGCTGGAGATTGTCACGGATACGCTGCCACCAGGATCAACTGCAGTACCCCTCCTGAAGGTGGCCAGCCCCAAACACAGCCCCAAATCTACCCACACCGCTCCCTCCGCTGCCCCTCAGCCTTGTGGGGTGCTCCATTTGGGTAAGGTGAGTCGGGAGGCCTGCACAGAGGTGGAGGCTGTAAGGATTGTTGTTCCACGCGCTGCTATCAGCCGGAGTGGGCGTGCAGGCCCCGTTGAAGGGAAAGGGGAGGCCGGGCAGCAGGCTGAGGAGCAGGGCTCTCCCTCCCCCCCTCTGGTGGAGGACTGGAGAGGAGCGCTGGAGAAGCTGCAGAACTCTGAACGCAGGCTGCTGCAGGACAAGGAAGGCCTGTCCAATCAGCTCCGAGTACAGACAGAGGTAAGGCCCAAATGAAATGGATACACTTGCCTGGGAATTGATTTATTTAGATATTAAACCTTTGCTTCCCCTCATAGATCGAGGAATAACACGAGTAGAAAGGTGTATGAATTTAATACTTAATTAATTCCAATGTTTAATATAAAATTTTTTGTAGAGGTGGGGGTAATTTGGGCTTTTAGACTTTAGTTTGCTCCTCGACTCATTCCAGGATGAGTTCCAGTGGTTGATGTAGTGTAATAATAGCTCTATTTTTGGATACTATTACATTTTTCTGCTATGAGGGATGTGCACTAACTTACTTTACAAGTAGATAAATTGTGTATCCTCTGCTGAGAGATTCAAGTGATTAGGACAATTTCATCCATTCTCCCCCTCTCCCAGGTGAACCGCGAGCTAAAGAAACTACTGGTGGCCTCGGTCGGTGATGATCTGCAGTACCACTTTGAGCGTTTGGCACGGGAGAAGAACCAGCTGATTCTGGAGAATGAGGCCCTTGGCAGGAGTCTGTCACACACTGCAGAGCAGCTAGAACGCATGAGCATACAGTGTGATGTGTGGAGGAGCAAGTTCCTGGCCAGCAGGTTTGTAGTGGATGGAGTGAAGGTTGTGCGTTGAGAAAAAATGGATGGAGATGATGGAGGGAGAGAAGGGCTAAAATGCTCTGTATTAGAGGACACCATGCCACTTTTTTTAATTTTTTGCATAGACTTGCACATGTAGCAGATTCCAAAAAAGGGGCTCTCAGGCATGTTAAAACAGTAGGCTAGCAATGTATTGCAGCGCATTGATATATTGTTTCTTGTAAACAAAAAGGTAATAGGTTTCCAAAGGGTCATGGAATTTCTGGAAAGTTATGGAATATCATGGAATTTTGTCAGCCTCAGTTTAAAAAAATAATTTCACTTCCCCCAGAGAATAAAACAAAATAATACATTTTAATAAGACTTTTGAATCTGAAGTGTGTTTAAAATCTCCATCAAGGAAAAAAACTAATTTTACATTTACAGAGGTTATGGAAATGCAACATTATAGTCATGGAAAGTCATGGAAAAGTCAGGCAGTTTTACATTTGACAGAGTGGTAACCCTGTGGACAGAATGCAGTACACTACCAAATAATTATTGCTGTGTTGAGTGAGCAGTTGGATCATTGTTGTCTCTCCAGAGTGATGGCAGAGGAGCTAACAAATGCCAGAGCAGCTCTACAGCGCCAGACCAGAGAGGCCCAAGGAGCAATTCAAGACCTGCTGTCTGAGAGAGAGGAGTTCTCCAGGGACATGCTGCTCACTCACAGGTGTCATACACACTGTAATGTAACACCTTACACATGGCAAAGGAAATATGCTCAACTGGCAAAAATGATTATGATTGAGGCTGTGAGCTTGTGTGTTAATGTGCTGATATTTCCTCTGTCAGGTCTCTTGAGCAGCTCCTGGTGTCCCTGCAGTGGGGCAGACAGCAGACCTACTACCCAAGTGCTCAGCCTCTCAGCACGGGTGAGCTGGCCACAGCCAATCATAAACTAGCAGACGCCATTAACTCCCACCTGCTGGGAAACATCAGCAGCAGTGTTGTGAAGAGCAGCAGCGCGCCGATGGAGCAGTTATGCAACACACCAGCCGAGAAGATGGCTGAGAAGGTCTGGCCCCAGATTCCAGCTTTTCCAACAATACCTTGCACACACACTGTGTGTTACAGCCAGTGGTGGAAAAGCGCCTCTAATCCTACTTAAGCAAAAGAAGCAATAGTATAATGGAAAAAAAGTAAAGTAAAAGTCCTACATTCAAAAAACTTAAGTAAAAGTATAGACACATTAGCAGTAGAATGTATTTCAATATCAGTAGTACATGTAATCATTGTGGAAAAACTATCTCCTTTAGAGTTAAATTATTGATGCATTAACCTGTAAGAAACATTTTCATGTTGTAGCTCTAACTACTCCATAGACTACTGGCTAGTATTGCACCACATTTGATGAACTTATTGTATCTTTTACATTATTCTGCAAAGCAACTAAAGCTGTCAAATGATTGTAGTGGAGTACTAAGTGCAATATTTACCTCTGAAACATAGAGCAGTGAAATAGAAAATAGAAAGACAAAATAGAAATCCTCAAGTAAAGTGCCAGCACCTCAAAATTATTCAGAATTGCAGTACTTAAGTAAATGTTTTGTTTCTTTCCACTTCTGGTTGTAGCTGACAGAGAAAATCAAGGATGATTTGAAATGGAAACCCCTCTGAAACATTGTACCTGTTTTCTAACATTTATCATAAAAGCAGAAACTCATACATCTTTTCTCTTCTCTCCCACTTTCCATCTCAGGTGCTGAAGATTTTAGATCCAATTTCCTGTTCAGAAAACAAGCCTGAGCCCACACTCGGTGACTCCTCCCCCTCGACCTTTCTGACCAATAAGAAGAGCATCGGCAGGTTTCACCCATACACGCGATACGAGAACATTACTTTTAACTGCTGTGAGCGCTGCAGTGGAGACATCATTGTGCTGTAGAGGTCAAAGAGCGGCCGTGTAAACCCCCCTTCCAACATCCACACAGGGTCAAAGCTCATTTCAAACACTCTGAGGTCTGAACACAAGAGTGAACTCTGGGGAATACGGGTGCTCTGAGTTAGGTGACTTCCACAGTCAACATCAAAAGGCAGCCTTTCTATCTTTACATACACACACACACACACACACACACACACCATATCTATGAGTCTGCTTCTAGCCATTTCAGTGTAGCAGCACCATGGATTTATTGCATACCACGTGATTTCTATATTTTCTGATTGAAAGTTTTGAGTTGTGTTGGCCTGTTTATTCTGCTGGTTTTGACATTTGATCTTAAATGGATAAAAAAATGGCGATGTCCTTTGCTTTCAATAACCATGATGTGATAGTGATGAGTACAACACGCTTTAGAACCACTTCAACATGGTTTAAACCCTGGAAAGTGGTGTTCATCGCTTGGTTATGATGTCAAGATGACATCAGTGTTACATGAAAAACAGCACTAAAGGAGTATGGTCATAAAGACTTGTATGTTTGGTTAGAGTGGAATGAGTTTTACTTGTATCAGTTTCCCTATAACGAGCCCGTGACGTCTCTAGGTGAAATAACCGTCTCTGTAGGTGAAATAACCCTCCTGTCGCTATTAGGACACACAGGAGTAAGGAGAGAGAAAGACCACCATTGTGTCATGTCACCTATGACATAACATAGTGTAATCACACAGAGTACAACTTCAGTTTTAGTGCTGCTTCAAAGGAAATATTGAGTACAAAGAATCATTTTTTAAATTTTCTCAAAATGGTATTATGTAGGCTTCAGTTACTGAGTATTTTATTTATTCTGATTAGTTTTCATAGATGTATGTCCTATTCATTTTAAAGAATTTCTTTAATCTTGCAAGGCAATTTTGCACTACAAAGCAAGTGAGATCTTTGGACTGTAAAATAATTAGTACAAAAGAGTGAGCAATATTATTTAATACAGTATTTAAAAAATGTATTGGGACAGCTGTTTTTGCTTTACATGCCTTGGAATACACATACTATGGAGCATCTTGCAAGATAATGCACCTGCCATTTGAGATTTTCGAAAATCGTACTGTATATTATTTTGGTTGATTTCATCTGTATGGACAAGTTTGCTGTTCCCAGTGGTGGCGACAACAGCACAAGCAAACTGTAGAATGACATATAAACCTTTTATCTTTGTAAGATGTTTCCATGTCTGAGACCAAAATAAACATTTTATACCTCTGAAGTGTCTTGATTCTGTGTAATTTGGGTGTTACACTACACAGAAAAGGATAACCAGACAGACCAGTGCATGAATATAACTATTAAAATGTTTCATCAGCAATGACTGACTACTTCAATATGTCATTCTATTCCTTTAAACTGTCTCAATCTTTAACATTCCCCGAGCCCCTCCACCATTTAGTGTGGATGAAAACAAACGTCCCAAATACCAAAGTTACACAGCTACTTTTCCTCTGCTCAGATCTTCTTGCTCTTTGCTGTACTTTTTCCCTCCATCTTGTTTTTAAATGATACCCGTATCTTGGTTACACCTGGTTTGTTTTCTCTGTCGCCAGTTGGTCCTGCCATCCTGCTCAGTCCCATTCTGTCCCTAATCTTCTCTCTGAGTGGGCCTTTAAGCTCCAAGTTTTTATACAAATTGGAAAAACTTTGGTCTTCACTTTTAAATGTCCCACTATTTTTTCTTTCAACTCTTCTTAATGGTCTTTCACGATCATCTCTCTGTCCATGATGTGTTGTACTTTTATCTCTGGTGCCGTGGTTAGTAACCTGTCTCTCTGTCCGCTGTGGATAGAAGCCATCATGCTTCCTCGTAGGCACAAACTTCAGTGCCTCTTCCCATTTCCCAGTGTCCTTGATCGTCAGCATGATGCGGATCATCTGGTCCAGAGTTAGATTTTTTGCCCCAGTCTCCCAGTGGAGGAACTTGTCCAGTGGCAGACGGGCTGTGGCCAGCTTCAGGCGCTTGGCATTAGCCAAGGACAAGCCTGACTGGATGGAGCGGTCTACAAGGGCTCCAATGATGTAGACCTTGGAGTGATCAAAGGTGTGGAGAACATTAGGGGAGTCTGCAGTGAGATACACCAGGTGTTCATGGGGGAACATGTCAACATGGTGCAGGTGGGAGGTTGTGATAAGCAGGCGGTCCCAGACCTCAGCGCCATAACGTTTCAGCAGCTCCTGCATGTAGGCCCCATCTGGCTGGAGGTTGCAGAAGTGAAGGTGGAAGGGTTCACTGGCACGGCGGTTCCACCCTTCCACCTCCATCAGCTGGGACACGGTGTTGTTCACCTCATACCTGGACATGTTGTTCTCATAGCTCATGTCAAAGACCAGCGGCTGACCAAACCTCATGGCCTGGGCGCTCTTCCAGGCCAGCAGCTTGTCCAGGGACCGGTCCCAGAAATGCAAGAGGAAAGTATTTTTCATAGTCTGTTCTCTCAGGTCCTTGTCACTTTCCAATATGGCTGCCTTCATAGCCCTTTTCTGCTGCTGCTTCTCCTTATGGGCCATCTTGTAGCCCTCTTTAATGGCCAGGTACTTCAGATACTTCTTCTTTGAGGACTTGGTGGTGAGCTTTGCCAGTGTCTGAATCTCTTCATCAGTCATCTTCTGAGGCACTGTCTTCCCAGCTTGCTGCCACATTGCAACCAGTTCCCGGGTGGCCTCCAGTGTGGAGCCACCCTCAATATCGTCTCCTGGTCCTCTGAGAGTTGCGTCCTCTTCCTCTTCCTCATCCCCTTGTTGTTTTTCATCTGCCACAGCCTGGGATCTCATTACAGATTTCCATATGTCCAAGTCTATTTTCTCTTTCTCCTCTGGTTGCTCTGTTTTTGGCAGGGGGATGTCTTTCCTTAATGTGCACCCAGTGCTTAGGTGACGGACAATGGGTGCGCGGTGATGACAGGAAAAGGCGTTGGCACTGATGTTGAATGGGAGTAGTCTGATCACCTGCATCTTTGGACCAGAGCTTGCCGTAAGACCGCATTTCCATAGTTTATAGAAAACCGGCGTGGTAAAGAACCGCATCATCGCAATAAATGAGACAAATCTGCGTGTCTGTGCCAAAACAAAGTAAGGCTGTCGCTGCTGAGCTGTCAAAGTTTGGTCTCTTAGGTCCAGGTCGACCAACAGGAGTGCAGGACGCGGTCCAGTTTCTTCTCCACTATCACAAAATGTAACTCAAATATGTATAGTAAATAAACCCTACCGGATCTACCTGTTACTCCTGAAATTTGGTTTACTCAAATCAACATCCATGCTTGTCAAATATTGCGGAAAGGTCACGTTGTTTTGTGGTGTAACGCTTTAATATGTCGTAGAGAAATGCGGCTCTTCCTTATTTTATACGTCCATGGACTCAACGGCACAGCTTGTCTCTGGTGTTGAATATTTGCTCAGTGGAGCATCTGATCATTGTTCCACTTAAATAGAGATATTTATAATATTTTCGTCAGAATTTATATTCCTTATAAAGTAACGTGTAATAACAGACGTAGTTTCCAGACGGATAATTTACATGGTTGCACAGATACTGCTATGTGTAATTTCCCTATATTGAGGAAAACAAGGATCCACGGAGCGTTATTTCATTTGGTTGCTTTGAACAATGAGTCTGTTTTTACCGAAATTGTCGTGCAAAAAAGATATTGATGAGGTTATCAAAGGTGTTGCAGAAAAAGTCGTAGTTTTGAGGTTTGGGAGAGATGAAGACTCTGTTTGCCTCCAGCTCGATGAGATTGTAAGTCACTTTGCTAGCTTGTTGGCAGTTTGGCTTTGCAAGTAACGATATCAATTGCCTGGCTATAATTTTAATGTCACAGTTACTTTTTGCTGATTAATAATTTCTTTCCTCCTTCAGTTATCAAAAACTGCCCACGACTTGAGTAACATGGCGTCGATCTATATCGTTGATGTGGATAAAGCTCCGATATACACCAGATATTTCGACATCAGTTACATCCCATCCACAGTTTTCTTTTTCAACGGACAGCACATGAAAGTGGATTATGGGTGAGTGAGAGAACTGTGTTGAAATAAAGCTCACAGTTTTCTTTTTGTGTGTAATTGTCATGTTTGAAATGTTATTTTAAAGTCATTTTAAGTATCAAACCTTTACATCATATTGCACCTTACAGTATCAGATATCTCATTTAAAATTATACTATTGTGGTTGTACATGGTATACTACAGCTATAAGTCCAGCTATAAGTTCGTTATTTCATTCATCCACCACGGTTTG
The DNA here is from genome assembly GCA_900302535.1 of Neoniphon sammara. NCBI lineage: Eukaryota > Metazoa > Chordata > Actinopteri > Holocentriformes > Holocentridae > Neoniphon > Neoniphon sammara. Next base: position 5,453 of record OMKZ01017878.1, on the reverse strand, counting down.
CTGATATAATAATACATCACTTTCCCTCTTTCAGCTCACCTGATCATACTAAGTTTGTTGGCAGCTTCAAGACCAAGCAGGACTTCATGGATCTGATTGAGGTGATATACAGAGGAGCCATGAGGGGGAAGATGATCGTCCAGAGTCCCATAGACCCTCAGAATATTCCCAAATATGATTTGCTCTACCACGGGATTTAGGGTGGATCATACATCACAGTGGAGCCGCAAATGACCTCCACAAAGTGACCGTTGATCATAATGATCTGTTACAGACTCACATAAACTGAAAAAAGCAGTTATGACTTTCAGGTGTTTTATATTCATTTTGTGATAGGATGGATGTCAGAAGTGCTGTACATCAGTCCTTGATTCTTGTCACTTTGTTATATTAAAAACTTTGTTGTATTAAAAGAAACCAAAACAGTAAACCTCTTGGAATTAAGTATTGTGTGTTGAGAATTACATATTGCAAATCCTGGAATTGATTACAGTTTTAGACTTAAGCTTTGTTAAGATATATGCAATGCATACACACAATCTAAAATGCCTTGTAACACTTTGTTTAAATGCTTTTGTTCCCATTTATCAATATTTGCTCATTGTGTTTGATAGACTGGGTGGTACAGAAGTCATGAGTTTACATAAATTATGTTCTGCTGTAATTGTTTCCACTGTTTTTCATTTCTTTTTCAGACTTGTTAAAATTTCAGTCATTTTGATGTTTCCCATGGAAATGCAGTAATAAATCAGCAGAAAGCTACAATTTGTCTGATGCAGATGCTGTGTGGTTATGTTTTAACTTTAGATTGCACCATAAGCTTTTTTTGTTTTGCTCACTGTTTATGCCTTGTTTTGTGCTTTCAGCATGGTGTTTTGTGGTCTTAGATATTTTCAGCATGTAAAGGGTCATTATTCAGAGTTTCACAGTTCATAGGATGCTTCTTCAGACTTCAAGTATATTATTCCTTTCCAGTGTTGGTAAGGACTCAATCTGATTCTTGTTGCTCTGTATAAAGTTGGATAGTTACCTTCCTGCTTAGGCTGCAGCATATGGAAGAGTTAATAGAGTACAAACTGCAGTCAGTTCACTATCAGAAAGAGCTTGCAGATTGGTTGTTGGCTCCTGGAATGAGCCCTGAGTCACTCTTATCCCTCTGCAGTCATGGCTGGAAGTGTCACCGCAAGTTTATATTAGCTAAACAACCATAATCATAACTACAGCAGCTGCTCCAGGACTCACCTTTTGCCCGGGATTCACTTCATGAGTGATGGACCAGTGGAAAGAGAGATTCCTTAGAGGAATTAATAAAGTTCACATGCATTTGATGATTTAAATACTGGCGTGTCTGTTTTCTACTAGGTGGTAACAGAAACAGAACTGAGTGGATGTTGTGATCCTGTAGTAGAACAAGAATGTCCTCAGTGAAATATAAGCAGGGATTTGTAGTACATGAGAGAGGAATGACCTGTGTTTCAGCATCAGCTCCATTCATAGCACCACAATAACACCACTGCTGATTAGCACGAAGAAGAGCTTACTGTAAAGAAAGGGAGTCTTGTTCCTCTTTTGGTCAAAAAATGATGATGATCACCATAATAAGTATATGTTTTCTCCCATTAGTTATTAGTGCCGAACTGCCGCAACCTTTGATCACACTGAAAGACGATTTCTACAAGCAGTAAAATAATTTGACACTTTGAACATTTCCACTGGAAAATACCATTAACTAAAACAATAATCAGATTCCCAACCTTTGTATCATCTGTTCCACTATTTGTCTTAGGCATAAACTGAGATAATAAGTACAAAATTGCGTTTTATTTTAGTTTATTTTGAAAACTGTCCTGTGAGAGAATAAATTTATCAAAACATCCAACAATATATTCAATTTGAAAAAGATTTTTGTCCATTAACAAGTTACTGACACTTCTCTGTTCCTGCCACCTAAAGCTCATCCACTGAGACTTTGCTATGTCAACTGACTCAATTTCTCTCTCACTCTCTTTGACTGTTTCACATTTTTTATGTTGCCCTCAGTCTCCATCTGTCTGATCTGTGTTTGTCTCCCTTTGAGACTAAAGCTGTACTTCCACGTCTGCGGGGGGCTCCACGTTCTCTCTTCTCTGTGACGATGGTTTGGATGTTTCGTCTTGTGAATGAGCCTCCCAAGAGGGGACAGATGATGATGATGATGATGATTTGTCATTGTTGCCATTCTTCTCTTGAATCCAGACTGCATACAGGGGGTTGGTCCTTTCATCAAACTGTATCACAAAGTCAAAGAGATGGGAGTCAGCTGAGACAGCAGTAATTATGTGCATTCATTTAGTTCACTTTTGCTCACGTTTGCTCAAACTTTACATAATCTGAATGAAAACATGACAACACTGACTTCCACACTACTGTTAATGATTAGATCCACTGTGCTGTCTTGATGGCTCACCTCTGAGTGCTTCTCCTCTGTCTTGGTGTCTGGAGTCTGGCCTGATGATCTTTTGCCTAAATTGAGATAATATAATGAGACATTTGTGGGCTTCTGTAATGGATGTAGACACGACAAGCATCGTGAAATGGCTTTAAGTCATTATGAATCATTTATCATTTATTTATTTATCATCATTTATGAATTCATGATTCCTTACCTGCATATTTCACAGCAGCTCCCACAGCAACACAGACTAAAACAACACCAAACAGGCCCAGAACAGGCCACTTCCAATGGATCCCCTGGGATGCAGACTCCTCTACAAATACTGACAATGAGGGATACATTTCTTATATGTGGCATCACAATAGGTCTACACCCTACAATCAGCCACTATCTAATTATAGCTTCCATCTTTTACTGATATTGGTTTTACAATCATCTCTACCGCACCATCTCTACCTGCAGCCTCCCTCGCTGTGCTTTCTTCCTTGTACTCATAGCCCAGGCTCCGGGTGTCTCTGCCCCAGTAGAAGCTGTTGGTGCGGAGAGGGAAGAAGGGGGCCATGTAGGCCTGCGCTCTCTGGGCCGGATGGATCAGGTCACTGTCAGGATAGGTGGCATCACTGTGGTCCTTTAACCATTTCTCGAGAAGCCTGATGCCCACATACACAGCACATAAAAAAAAGAATCTTTGAAAAAATTCCTTGTTATAAGTTAACTACATGTATTAAAAAATACTCTGATTTTGAGTTCAGTACATTCAGGATACCTAAAACTTCCTCTTTATCATCAGATTGCTCATTAGCCAGGCAATCATATCAAGAATCAATAAAAGTCTTAGATACTTTGATGATCTCTGACCTACTTGTCAACGAAGCAGTGATGCAGCATGAAGATAGGGTCGTTGGCTGCGGTGGGGACCAGAGACATGGTGCCATTCAAGTATCTGTGGATCAGGTTGTGCATAGAGGCGTTAAGGTGGCGGGAATCCTGGGGAATGTCAAATCCTGGAGAGAGAAAGGAATATGTTTTAACCTAGATGTAGAATTTATCTTACTGTATTTTTTGTCAGGAGTGAGATAAAACATGCACTGGGTTTTGGATAAAATGTGCTCAGAGTAGGTTACTCTGGTGTGTTTGTTTCAGTGAAGGCAATCCAAAGAATAAAAAAAGAATCTGTACTCTTGAAAAGTGATCATGTGATTTAATTAATTTTGCATTTCCCAATAGAGAGTATTCAACTTGGAGCACTTTTGTAATGTGGATATTCAAACTAGGCACAAGTTGTTTGTAACTTTTTTAAATTATTAGCATCACATACCAGACTGTACACTTGATCAGTGTAGTCAGTTCATTGCTTTACTTTTTATACTTTCACAAAGCTTTCTGAAATCCAGTTGTAGAGGGGTTACAAATGATTACTGAACAAATTACTGAACTCCAGTTGACACAGAGTCATTTTTTCCCAATGGCAAAAGAAATTTGATATGATTTAGCATGAAAACCTATTTGATCTACCTTCTAGCTTGATCTACCTTCTAGCTTGTTGCGGAAGCTGTTTCTGGAAGCCATGCCGAATGGAGGGGTGTCAAAACTCTCTGCTGCCATCATGTTCTCAACATCTTCAGCAGTAGGTATTGTTTTGAACATTGGGTCCTTTCCAGGGTTGCGGATCAGATGCCTGGGTGCAGAGGCATCAGTGTGGATGCAAATTATACCCAGAGATTCCTGGTATGGACATATAGTCTGTGTGGTGAAGAAGGAGGAGAACAGAAGTTAGACGGGAAAGCACAAGAGTTTGGAAATGAGTGAGGATGAATAAATAACCATTTGCAGCTGTGGCATCTTACCTCCCACTTTGAGAAAGGTGAAGCACTGTCTATTTGTCCATTTTCACCAACTCCCCCAACATACTGGTTGGTGCAGATGTTACAGTGGTCGGTCCTGGTCCAGTCCCAGTACGGCACGTAGAAGTCCTGATCCCCAGTGAGCTCTCTGATCTCCCTCTCGATAAACAGCAGGAAAACACGGTGCCAGAAGGCAAAAGCAGGACCCCGGTGTGCAGCATTATTTTCAGAACCAGAGTAGCTCTTGGCTGAGTAGTAGTGCATCCATACGTACAGGTCATAGACACTTGTGTTTTCAAAAGTATAATTCTCCTCCACAGTGGTGTCCTTGCTAATTAGAATCATGTAACGCTCGCTGGGGCTATATTTTGCCTTGTTCAGGTGTGAGAGGAAGGTCTCCCTCTCCTGATCAGTCATATCGGTTATTTCTTTTCTCTCCACATGGTGCCGCTGCATACACTGAGGTCCCCTCCAGCCCGGCAGGCACTGAGAACAGTCAAATCCATCATAGTTGCCCCAGCAGGTGCAGACTGAATCATAAAAGGCACGGGGCCAGTTGATCCTATAGTCGACCGGTTTGGGGAGGTCTCTTGCAGGGTGTGGAGCACAGACTCCTCTCCCTGAGCTGAAACCACAAGGAGAACCGTTCCAGAGGGGGCAACAGGTCCGGTTGTCCAGAGCCTCTGGAGAGGTGCAGGGCCGTGGAAACTGAGCCTCCAGGACTCTGGGGCACAGAAGACACAGGAGGAAAACCAGCCAAGACCCCATGAAGTGACAAGACGGCAGCATGGTGGGAGAGAGAGGGAGACAGATCACTGTTTTACCCGAGTCCCACTGGAGCACTGGGGGGACGCTGCAGACTCATCCACCTCCCATCTTGGCGGCTCCTTTTTAAGTTGTGAATGACGTAAGAGCTGCTGGGTTGATCTTTATGCTGCAATATTTGAACAGCTGGAATGTGCGCATTTCTATGAATTCTTCTCTGTGGTCAGTGCACGTTAAAAAGTGCATCATCTCTTACATAATGTTATGTTACACAACAGTATCAGACTATGGTTTTCATCACACTCCCTTCTGCTGTTACTGTATTCAGTAAACTTTATCAAAAATGTTAATATCATGGCATCGTATACCAATGTCCGTGTTGTATCAGCTGTGTCAACAGTCATAACACC
>OMKZ01017877.1:0-12970 GCA_900302535.1 Neoniphon sammara | reverse complement strand
TCATTTCAGCACTTTAATGTCTCATAGTGGGGGGACAAAGTTAAGATGGACCTATGGGTACTTCAATGTGTTTGGCTTTTGTACAAACTTCAAAAGGTGTTTTGATGGACACGGGAGTGAAAAACAAATGACTGGATGTTCATTTTGGGCTGAACTATTCCTTTAAGGACTGAAGATGAATATTTGCTTTATAGTAAGAGAAACAGTGCAGTGCTCTGGGGGAACAATGGACGCATTAAATGACTAAACAAGTCATTAAACATCTGTTTCCTGGTTTCAGACAGTGTAAATGTGCAGCTTTAATAATTAACATTCCAAAACAGTTTGATTTAGGGGAATCAGTGCATGGTCTAAGTTACCTGGAACTCAGCAGTCTTGGGGTTGGAGATGTGAACGGCCCTGGTTTCAGAGATCTTCTTCCCCAGCTTGTCTGCTATATCCTCTTGAGAGCACTACAGGAAAAGAACGGGGACAAATTAGTACAAGCACTCACAAGAGAACAAAGTGCTTGCATGCATAAGTGTTTCTTTTCTTACCAGGGCAAAGTTGAGGGCCTCTGTGAATCCAGCAGCAGCCAGGTCTTGTCTCAACAGCTCTGTCAGCTTATTCAGGGGGAACTATGAGCACATAAATCAAATATACAAGAACAACAACCATTTTTCATGAGGTGCATTGTAGATGGGTACACAAACACTAAAAAAAAAAAAGAAAAAAAAAAAAGAAAAAAAAAAGTGTCTGTGTGTGTTTTTTTTATTCAGCAAAAATTTTCCCAATTATCAAATTATTATTATTGGGAATCATATTGCAAATTCTGCCAAAATAATTGCAATATGATTACTTTTACCATACTGTTCAACCCTGACATACAGAGTGATATCCAGGTACCTGGTTGGCTATGGTGTAGGCGCGTGGCGTAGTGCGGGTGATGTTGTTGAAGCCGTAGGCCATGGCGGCGTCCTCCATGATGTCACAGGCGTGGATGACGTCGGAGCGTGTGGGTGGGATCTCCACCTCGATCTCATCACCGGCGCCCGTGGCCTGCGAGCTCAGGCACATCCTGGTCAGCAGCTGGGCGATGTGCTCTGTGGACTCACTGGGGAGAGAGGAACAAGGAGAATGTGTCCAAACATGCAAAAGCAAATATTAATTCAATGCTTTGTTGCATACATTTAATTAAAAAATGTAGATTGCATGGGTAGCATGAGAAGATATGCATCAGAAGGGCATATGGTTTGAGTGCCAAGCTAATATTCTTGATGACTCCCCCGTTCATGACCACAGGTGTTAAACTGTGGCAGCATGAAACAGGGTGATGCTGAAATAAACAGCTCTTAATTATCTTTAATTAACACAGTTCCCTGGGTAAATAAAAGATAATTAAGAAGACCGAAGACCAAGACCAGTAAAAGCGCATTTTGTACGAGGTTTCAGTTGGGACCGAGGAGGCTCAAATGGCTCACCTGATGCCGACTTTACGGTTGATGAAGTCACTGGACAGCCTCTCCTTCCTGTAAGCCAGCTCCTATGGTCGGTGCAAACGGGGAAATGAAAGCAGAAAAATTAAGAGCAATGTGGGAGGAATTCATCTCACAGTAAACTAAACAGGATGGGGAATAAGCTGATAGTAGTGAGAATGAGCACAGTACTGGGTATGTGCAGCTCCTGCCATCTGGATACACCACCTCGGCCTCTTCTACCCTGCGACACAGAGAATACAAACAATATAAAATGTTATCCTCCTCACAATAGCTGTGCATCCATCAAACTACCAAAACATTTTTTCAAAGGTCACACAACAAAAAATGTGAACCAGGTGCATTTCCATCAGCTGGACAGAAGAAAGTGCTGCAGAACTAAGCTGCTACCAGAAACACATCCGCAAGAAAAATGGAAGAGTCTTTCAAGAATTCATTAGTATTGGGCAAGTTGTTATTGCTTTTCAGCAGCTGCTAATGTTGGGCATATTTCATGCTGTCTGAAAACAAAAACAAAGAAATGCACTTGGCAACACTCGACTGCAGTTACTGCTGTTCTTACAAAACCTTAGTTCACTCCAAAGACCCTTCTGAATTGTTGTCTTTATCATTATTTATTCACAATATGCATTCTCACGCTATTTAGCAATTTAAAGAAAACTTCCAACTTAAGCAAATGTAAAACTCTAAATATTGAGAAAATTAAATCAAAACTCACTGTTTCCAAATAGTGTTTTTAATTCAATACATCTTAATTCTCATTAAACTCCTGAAGCAGAAACACAGGCATGGTCTGTCAACAAGGAGCCAACATTTAGACATATTTAGAGATATACTCACGTGAAGGGCTGTGAACAGTAGCCGCTGAACATGGTCACCATCATGTCCAACACAATCTTCGCCTGCAGGGAACACAGTCATACTGAAGTCAGATTTCAACCATTACAGTGACTGAAGGCAGCCTGTTACGCAGCTGTTTGTCATTTCTCTGTTCTCATCCTAGTTGTACCTTGGTTAGGTCTGTGGCTGTGCACTCAATGAAGACGTTCTTTGTCTTTAGGGAGATTTTTGTATGGTCCCCTGGAAGACAGAAATAAGTGCTTGTAACAAAATAACAAGCTAAAAAGCACTGGGTAAAACGGTGATACGGTACTGATGTTTGTGAGAGAGCTTGGAAGCAAGTGAGAGGTGATGAGGAAGACATCAAACCCGCAGTGCTCACCATTGATGATGGGAGGCATGGAGAGGACGACGCCGTTGCTGTCGTAGATGATGGGGTACACCGGCTTGTCTTCGATAATGTGGAGGTAGTGCCTCAAGTGGCTGTCGGTCTGCATGGATCAGGACCGCGACTTTGCATTAGCACAGAGAGGCCACAGCACCAAATAACTGTTCATCAAACTAGCATCTGCACAATTTGTTGTTCACCTTGTAGAGGCTCATGAGCTGGGTGGCGGTGTACTCTTTGGTCTGGTTGAGGGGTTTGAAACAGATGGCTCCGGGAGGCTTGGCTGTGTATGTGAAAGGGCCTGAGATGGTGTCCAGGTCGTGGGTCCCAATGGCCACCAGGGACCTCTTCCTGCAGACATATTAGTTCACAGTGGAATAACATCAGACTGGTAGTGAGTCTTTGACAACAGCTCAAAGGATAACAGCTGTGTTTTGTTTAGTTTCTGCCACTGGTCTAGTTTGCCCCCCTCTTTCCCCATTTTCCTTGTGGCGTCTGCATATAATTCCTCCCTTCAGAAGAGGCTGTTTGCTGCCATTCACGATGACAACCAACCAGGCTATGCCAGATTAGATAACATGAAGCCTTCACGTGTTTTGTCAGTTTCTGTTTTAGCTTTATTTCATTATTCCTTGCGCACTAAATTACACTCTCCTTACTGTCAATCATCTGACATCCATTGGCAGAAATGGAAACCTCCGCCAGAAAATGATCCCTCAAAAACATGTCACCTTAACTTTATTCTCACAATGTTTTGATGCACTGCTCTCCCTGAAAGCCAGAGGAGCAAATTTCACTAACAAAATGGTAATCGCAGGAGAAAGTGGACTATCATGAGTGATTTCCTTTCCTCTCATTTACACGTTTTGTTGCCACATGTCAAATTCCTGAGTAATGTACATTAAGATTAACATTTTCATAGCATTGCATTGAACCATTACTATATATCTAGTTGTTATTGTTTACATTTATTTAGCTTACTGCAACAAACCACAGACTGTAGTAATCTTCCAAACATAAAGCATTTCACTAGAAACAACCCATATAAAAATAAGCTACTACACACTAAATGACAGAAATGCCGCAGTTACGCCAGACTTTGTCTCTGTATAGAACTGATATCTAATGTTCTTGTCATCATATGACTTAAGAAAAATCAAAAGAGTGGGAATACTCTGAATTCACCCATAGAAAATAAACTTTTCTGCCATTTCTCATCTATACATATCACAAACAAACAGCTTTTAAATGTGCATAATTTTTACACAGCTACATTCAACAAGATAGACCAACACATGAAGCAGATTATGAAAACCACTGCCTCTGAAGCTGCTTTTGGATAACATCACCTCAAACAAAGCACTGCAACATTATTGTTAAGTCAACTAACTCAGCTAGTGAGGTGATTGTGACGACTGATCTGACCTGCAGATGTTCTGGTGGAGTTTCTCTTGCAGTTCGATGAAGCTATCGTAGCGGTCCTGCGTGAAGGTGATGTTCCTCAGCACCGCTGCCACAGCATGGGGTCGCACAGCTGCTGTCTGCACAGGCACACACATGACAGAGAACACATCCGTCAGGACCTCAATGATTTGCGTCGTCATTCTTAGATTTGCATGACATGTAGACCAAATTCAGCAACTGACAATCGCATGAAAGCCAAGGTGAACTTCAGTTCATTTCCACCCACCTCCTTTGTGATGATCAGCCTCTGAGGCTCTCCGCTGGCTGGACTGACACGCCTGTAACGGGGGGCTTCGATCCTGGAACACAAATGCAATCAGTACAGCAACACCAGAGCCAGTCCACATACACAAAACCCAACATGGAGAATAATCTTGTGTTCATACAAACCCTCCCAACAAAACAATGTTCTTATGTTGCTGCAACCACCCTTTACTGTCTCAAACTAGTAAGCACGATCTACAAAGTCAGTTTTCTCCAAGGGGTTTAGTTCATCACAGTCTGCCCATGGTAAAATACAGGCTGCCACTCACTTATTCTTGAAGACCTGCAGGCCCCGGACCAGGCCTTCCAGACACAGCAAGTCATAGCGATTAGCTGGCACATCGATCTTGTACAGTATGATCTCAGATGCTCCTGATGCCTTGGAGTCGCCTTGCTCACGACTGATTATCTCCTTCTCTGAGGTCTGAATTGGAGCAGAGGAGTCACTGGTTTTATGCTGTAGCACAGTGGTTATTTGTTAACATATGGGGTGTGAAACTTCGGTTTAACAGAGATCCAATTTGACTCATGATTCTTTTTTGTTTTTTATTGGGACGATTCAATTCAAGTTTGTAAATTATGAGTCAACAAATCAATTCAGTACTTTTGGCCAAAAGTAAGTGAAATACTGTAAGACTATCTTTTTTTCATATGAAATGTGGAAAAAAACAGACAGTATAATTTCTTAAACATGAATTATTCTTATTGAAAAATAAATTTGAAAAAATATTCACAAAAAAGGTGCAATTCAGAGTATTCTGTTAGATGACAACAACGTTAGGTCCTTATTTATTTATTTTTATTTTCGAATTGATGCATCAGTGCAATGAATGAATCGTCACACCCCTAAATAGTGGTCAGAGTTTATTAACTGTTATCACGAACAAGAGGACACTCGTTATGATACACTGCAGCTTCATCTGCTGTAAAGTCATGTAGACTACTTACTATTTCATCCAGCTCCAACCCAAACTCAAAACACAGCTCATCGAACTCCTCATCAGCTAAAAACAAAGGCAAAATGTCAACATTTGAAAAACTCATGTACGTACCTGCTATTAAATAATCCTTAAAACTTCTGATCAGGTACTTATCCATATTTAAATAGTACGAGCCAGGAAATGATGCAATCACTTTGAAAGCCATTGCATACAGATGATAGTATGTCAAAGAAAGTTGTAAACTACGAACAACTGTGATTGCAGCAGCACAAAATTAAGCGGACATAAATGAATACCAAATATCTGCTGCTTCCTGCACTGAAACACAATTATTTTTATTTCACAGTCAAGACAGCTACGACAAATGTAGCCGCTCCATTCATGAACAGCTGCTCTGTTGCTAACTAGCATGCTAACGAGCTTAGAGAGTACTTTGCTTGTTTTTCAGCCTCTAAACAAGATGTATTACATAATCAGACAGTATGCCCATTACATGACCATGTAGTAATAACGACTCACTGTAACTTCTGCCCAAAGCTTGGAAAAGAAGGTCCCTTTTGACACTGACAGTCGGCATGTTGGCTGCTAATCCTTCTCAGCCCCGTGGAAAAGGACCCCCTCAACCGGCTATAGCTGTCTAGAGCGGTGCCTGACTGGAAATCGGACTTAACAGTAATACTGCGTTGCAATCGCTGTATCCATGTAACTATGGTATATTAAAATTTCAAACCTGTAGACGAGATATGATTTATATGGTTACCTAGGGGACTATATTAAAGTTATAGTTTAAACTTGAAAATGAAAATGTATTTCCACAATGCTATCATAATCTTCCACATATGTATGTATTACTGGAGTAAAATTTTAAATGTGGTTTAATCTAATTTGCATTTAGTGTGCTTCATGAATTTATGTACATGTGTGTATGTATGGGCACCAGTTCAATAAACTAAGCAACATCAAGTTTTTGTGCAATATCTTTTGCCAGCAAACTAAGCCACAAAACACATTTATATCCAACAGTGGAAGTAACTAATTACATGTAGTCATGTTACTGCAACAGAGAGCTGAACTATAAACTATACTACCTGGATACTACAGGGAAAGCTAGGACTTGAAAATTTCAGTGGGGAGGGTTAAAATTTTGGGGGAGTCTGAAATGACAGCGATATATGTAGGAGAGCGAGGAATCAGGGATTGGAACGAGACAGCATTCTTCACATTTGTAATGGAATGGAAGCGTATACTCAAAGACATGTAGAGTATAGAAAGGTCTCTGGTATACTTAATGTAGATGATTGAGGTCTTCACCTGTCTTGTCTGTCAGGAGCAGGAGGCACATCAGAACCATGGACAGTAACAGCTGTAACACTTTCAGGTCTCAATATGCAGTGTTTATTTTTTTTTTTTTTTTTTAATGAAACCTTCCAGATACACGTTTGGTCTAAATCCTTTGCTATGTTTGCGTCACCTCGGGAGCATCTGTTGTTGTTCCCTCCATATTGTCCACAGGTTCTCCCAAGGATCCTGTCCTAAAAACAGATATACACACTGACACAGTGGCCCAGTTTGTGCATCTGTGCAACATAGTTGGCAGTATAGTGAAATCTGAACTGCAGTGAATGTGACAGGGAAATCTAAGTTGGTATGTAAGTTATGCAATCTCTTCAGTTATATTGTTCGGACTTCCTCAAGCAAGTTTTAAATAAAGTTTAAAACAAAAATATCTTGTACGTATCAGATACTAATTCATATGTTTGAGATATACTCTATGTACAAGATAACACAGAACACATAAGACAACACAGTAAAGGTCTTGTTCAAAATGCAGTGTCCACTTACTTATTATCTTTTCCAGACAATTTAAATTACGATGAATCTGCACTGCCAGAGTCAAAGAGTCCAGAGGAGAGGGAACATCTTTTAAAGGGTTGGAGTCTGGACCTGCTTGAGGCCGTAAACAAATGGAGTCTGGTGCACAGACTGTGCAAAAACATTGTCAGCATGGCAGATGGATGGACACTGAACAATGTGCACAACATGAGTGGATGTAAATGTAATGAACTACTTTATTTTATTGTGCTATTTAAAGGTTAAATGCCAACTAATGACTGTATTTGGAGAAGTTTAAACAAGTTCCTGGTAACCTGGTGTGTAATCCTGGGAATATGAGCATCTGCACAGACACTTTTGTCCATTTAGGCTTTGGCCTTTTGAGTAAGAGCTCAGCTGTAGTTGGTTATCACTTTGGAAAATGGCTGATGTTTATTGATCTTTAATTAACTTCATTTGCATTCATTTGCAACAAAATGTGAACGTAAAACACTGCTTAAAAGCTATTATGCTGTATGAACAAGGAATCTGTTACTGTCTCTCATTTTAGCAGTTCACTAGAAATATGACACTGTCACAACATATTTACTAGTATATGCTTTCAGTCACATGCTTACTGTCTGCATCATAGCATTTAACTCATGTGGTTCCTTTTGTGCTTCCATTAGCACATGATAGTATCAACAACTGAGCTACTTCTCGAAAACATGTAATATCATGTTCACAGTATTCAAATAGTCTCACAGCCAAAAGAGCAGCAAACAAATGTGCAAACAAATGTGCCATGTCAGCATGACAGCCGATGGTCATGATCAGACTGTCCTTCACGTCAGGAAGACAGAGGAGACAGAGGGGTGGGAGACATTTTAATAGGATTAGATGTAAGCACGCCATAGGATGTGCAGCTCCATAGAAACCTGCTGAATGGTAGAGGACTGTGGTGACCAGTCCTACAGTCTCTACACTTATATCACATTGACATCCATATTGCCAAGTCAGTGCTGCCTGCAAGTGAGGAGTCACAGAAAGACTGAGTAACAGACTACATTTCTGTCTTTCACACAAGAAGGGTAAGACACTGTGTCTTTGAGCAATTATTTGTGTCAGCTATTAGAGAGAATTTATTTCAGTCAGGTAATGGCTGAGGTGATGGGTAAGTGTTGATGTTCAAATAAATTTGACCTTTACAAGGGAAAAGTACTTCACAATTACAGCACGACTTATGGAATATCTTCAGAGGTTGCAAAGTATGCTATAAATGACGTAACTATTTTGAGATTGTGAATGCAAATGTATTAAGATGTGGGCTATTTCTTGTGTTTTTTTAATACATTCATACATAATTGCAAAACACTTTAGGCCAAAAAGTGTTTGTTTTTTTTTCCCCGTCTGCAGAGGTGAAAGTCAGCCAGCAAAGGAGGGAGAAATTCCATATGAATGAGCATGGTTTTGAAATTAAATGTTGAACAAGCACATACAGATGTGGTGTTCAGGTGTCCACATACTTTTGGCCATGTAGTGTACATACTATATATATATACAGTGCTGTAAATACATGCTGTACACACATAGATACAGATACTCATACACATACATACATACAAATAAATACTTTTTTTTGGAATTTCTGCTTGAACATTATTGTCAATGTATGAGACGACATGCATGTATATGCATGTATGTATGTAGCTTGCACTTTTGGCCTAGTCAGCTGCTAATGAATAAACAAGTATATATATGTATTGATGTTTTGATATATGTTGTAACACTGATATCTTTTAAACAAGTGAGATCATCAAGATGGCTTCTTCAAATATTACATATATTATATTAAAAATGAAAATAATTAAGTAGCCCTGCTCATCAGTTCTCATCGTATTCTGCTGACAGCAAAGTGCAAGAGAGCTGTGGTATCATACATCATGGGAGGGAAGGCATTTATCATCATGGCCTTATCAGGTTAGTGGACCTTTAGTCTTTTTTTTTAAAACATGAGAGATGGGAAACAACTGGAATGAAAAAGTTTAATATTTAATTTGCTCAAATACCACATAGTGTGGGCACATAGGCAGGGCACACAAAAACGGGCCATGCAGTGTACACAGTTTCAAGCTAAAGCTCCTCTTCAGGCAACATTAATGTAAGTGATTACATGTCACTAAAAATAGGGGTGGGGAAAGAGAGGAAAATGATGTAAGCACAATAACTGGCAGCCAACAAATCAATTGTTAACTGATACAATTCCAGATAGAGAACCATATGCATGTACTACTTGTTATAAGTAAAACAAATAGATTAATAACTAGCAAAATACAAAAATATGTAGATTCCAAAAATGAGAGTTAAGAATCCAAATTAAACAAAGCACCCTAATTCGAGGTCCTGTTAAGAAAACCGTATTCAAATTGAATATCCACCATTTTTGGCCTTTTTGGGAGTCCCTGCTCACTTAGATTATGAGTGGATTTTCAATTTTTTCCCCCCAAGGAAAACAAAGGAAATAAAGAAATTCAAATGTACATGCTGAATTTGCTGCAAAATTACTGCCTGAAGGAGTCACTGTCCAAAGGAACATAAAAACACAGAATCTAAAATTTGATGTGGCCATGGAATAAAAGCAGATGGACTTATCTGCTTTTATCTGAAAATATAAAACACACCAGGCCTTATTCATCATCTCTTACCTATGTCACATTTAAGTAAGAGAAATTCCACATTCAAGTGATCCATTTCACATAGTTGTGACTGTAATTAGTATTTGCACTTTAATTCCTCTACATGCAGGACTCTTTGTACAAACTTAGCTCACTAAATGCAAAATGACCTGCTTTGATTGTCGTCACAGGGCTGTGTATCCTCCCCTCCTGTTTTCCTCTTCATTACCAGCTTGTTGAACAAGCTAAGAGCTGGACTGATGCCCTTAGCTACTGCAGGGAGAAGTACACAGATATGGCCACCATACACAGCAAGGATGATGTGTCCAAGCTGCCTGATGTTTTGGGTGTTCATAATAAGGGTGTAGTCTGGATCGGGCTGTACAATGACATCAACAGCTGGAGGTGGTCTCTGGAAAATGAGAGTTACTACAGTGAAGGAGAGGCTGACTTCCGGATGTGGGGAAGAGACGGTCTCAGTTACCACAAGGATGAGAACTGCATCATGTTTCAGAATGGAACATGGTGGGATTCACCTTGCAATAGTAGATACTTCTTCGTCTGCTACAATGGTGAGAAGAAAAAAAAGAGCAAATGCAATGACAGCAAAAATAAGTTTGGGTGGCTGCATTATGTTAAATGTCAAGTCTTTGTGTGCACTGTGGGGGAGATAATGACTTCAAACTTCAAACAAAGATTTCAGTAGCACTGGGTGGGTCCAGAGTAAAGCCTTACTGGAAAAAGATTTATTGACAAAGTAGCTACCTGATGCATGTTGTTTGGGTGGTGGCCTTTACAAAGAATACTCTGATTTTTTTCCTCTTATTGACAACAATTGACAACAGTCTGATCAGCTCTATTACGTTCCAAACTAAAACTGCTGTGAGTTTTTGACTCTGCACTGTTAGGCTGGCTTTACTTGGTGAAACTGAAATGCAGCTTCAGTTCCATGCAACTTGGAGTTCCAGGCAAACTAGCCAATGAAAATTATAAATTTGGTTTGCATCATCTTTGGGAATGTTCCATATGGGTTTTCCTGACATGGCAACAGTAAAAGTTTCATTTGCAACCTGCAACTAACTGCATGGAAGTTGCATTGTGTAAAGCCAGCCTTACTTGCACAGAACAAGCCAACCAACCACTGTTCGAGTGAATATTTTAAAAGAGATTACTTGGGATGCCCGGTGGCTGACCTGGCAGAGCGTGTACTATATTGTCGCAGCAGCCCAGGTTCGATTCTGGCCAGGGATCTTTGCTGCATATCATCCCACCTCTATCTCTCCTGTCCCTCTACTGCCACTGTCCAATAAATGCAAGAATGCTCAAAAAAACTTTAATCTTTAAAAGCGATTGCTCAGTTTTCTTTATCTTTGGCCGCTCAGTCAGTGCCATCCTGTGTCCCTCTTTCAGTGCAGAGGCTGGAGTGTTGGGCAGCTGTTACTGCTTTAAATTACAGGATAGCCTGCAAATCGAAGTGACAAAATACTTTCAAAAGTGCAGTTTTGCAGATATTCATTCATTGTCATTGTTAAATGCAACATTATTTCTGAAACTACTGTATTATTACTTATGCTAATAAAACAATTTTCATGTTCTGACAAAGCCCAAGGCCCTTCCAGATTCATTTTCGTAACCAAAAACAAGACCTGGACCGAGGCTCAGAGCTACTGCAGGGAGCGCTACACAGACCTGGCCAGTGTGAGGAACACAGCTGAGAACCGGGAGATTCACTCTTTGGCCGGATCTGTCACACATGTGTGGATCGGCCTGTTCAGAGACTCGTGGAAGTGGTCAGACGGGAGCACCATGTCGTTCACTAACTGGCAAATGCCCTATGAGCCAGATGGACAAAACACAGACACGTGTGTGGCTATAACTTACGGCAAATGGCACACATTGCCGTGTGATAAATGGTTTTATTTTCTCTGTTACAGTGATGGTGAGTTGTAGTCTTTTTCTAAATTTGACAAGTCAAAATTCACAAAAGCCTGCTCACTGGCCTAGACATATTTTTTTTTTTTTTTTTTTTTTTTTTTTTTTAGTTGTGAAGAGGCAAGTGGTGAGATTGAAGGTGAACGTGTCGGACTCCTCGGTGGACCTGGAGCAGATGAAGGAAGCCATGTTGCGGCAGGTGAGGATGTTTGAGCATAATGCGAAAAGGTTGGACCCAATCTTAGGAGGGTGGGTGACACCCTTGACCACCCCCAGGCCACGCCCCTGCAGGCCCTGACCACAGCAGCCCCAGGTGGCTGAAGGCTGGAAATGACCGGTTTTCTTCTTTTACTGCTGAGATAAGATACAGCAGACAGTATAGTGCTATTGTAATATTTGTGTTGCAGTACAATGGCGATTTGAGTTCAAAAGCACACTGCAAACAGGAGGCAGGAATAAATAGTCTTTGTCTTTCTCAGCTGCATCAAAGACTGAGAGACCAAGGCCTGAGTGAAGACGCCAAGCTGAGATGGGTGACGCAGCCTGATGGAAAGGTCTTCCACAAAGAACAAGAGGACGAGAAGGAGGAGAGCTGCAAGAATTAAAAGGACAATTGCAGCATCAATTGACTGATTTGAGTTTCCATTTTGTTCTAATTTACCTGATGATTTGTTCTTCATGACTCTACAACAGAAAAAACACACAATATTTATGAACATTCCAGCATATTTGTCTATCAGAACTTTGCTTTTCACGTGGGATTCAAACCCATACAATAGCCCTCCTTGAAGAAAATTGTAGCTTTAGATTGAGTAGAATTTGATTTTTGCTTCCTCTGTATTGAGGAATTACTTTTGACTTCATTAGTGTTTTAGTAGTTTGATAAAGGTTTGATGGGTTTTGTTTTGTTTGTGGTGGCAGTTTATGAAATAATCATATTTTACTAATCATTTTTGAGATATATCGTCAATTTTGGATGCAAGTCCACACACACACACACACACACACTAAATGAGCTTTTTTTTTAAGTAGTCAATTTTTAAGTTGTCAGTCAATGTTCAGGGTGATTTTTTGATGAAACATACACAGTGCATCCTTGTTGGAAACTTGGCAGAACATCACATAATGTTGTCTTCCTGGAGATTATAGTCTTGGATTTTTTTTTTTTTTTTTTTTTTT
>OMKZ01017874.1:23289-33531 GCA_900302535.1 Neoniphon sammara | reverse complement strand
GACTCCTCCGACTCCTGTGTTGATGTTTAAAGCTGTGACATCATTGGCTTCATGTACAGTGATGTAATGATGGATGTAGATGGAGAAGTGATGTTGATATCGCTTGTAAGCGTAAATTTGTGGCGTTGCTTCCTCAGATTTAGGCTGCTGCGCATGTCTGTTCAATAAATTTGAGCGTTTTCTGCATTTTGGTGTGGACGGCCAACTCAAAAATGTTCTGAAAACCCCAGTGTGGATAGGAAACAATTTGACACGAAAATGTAATTTTGCCTGACCCAGACAGTGCCGGTGTCTTCCTCTACCTACTGAGGATGTTTTCCATGTTTTCACTTTTCCAAAAAGAAGAAATGAAGCTTTCTCTTCTTATGGATGCAGTTTTCTTGCTCTTCATGTCCAAGGATATAAACGTCTTTATATGAAACCAGAATTTCAGACACTGAAAACCTTCAGGATTAAAAATCCAGTGACTGTTCATATCTAATTTGTTCGGATGACTACCTGTTCTGTCCCGGGATGTCACCAGTGTCCCAGACCAGTATGAACTCAGATGAGCGCAGGAACAATAACAAGAGACGTCCCATCTGTTTTGTTTCCAGCACATTTTAGCTTCAGTTGGACTGCACTGAGGTGTTGAGTTTTCTGTTGTGTGTCAAGGGATGAATATTGTTGGAAATTTCTCTGTTTTGGTTTCAGTTCCATGTCCTCATTTCGGTACCAGCTCCAAAATCGAAATAACCAAACCTTCCACCGTTCCACCACTGTTTGACATGTTGTGGCTAGCTAGCTACACGGTAATTTACTAGATCAGCAGATGCAACTTTCTTGTTTGTCAACAAGAATTGCGCGGGGCTCTGGAATACGAACGTCCCATCAGGCTGAAGTACTCGGTACCAGGAAGATTTGGTCGGTACCTCTGATGTCCTGAAATGCCTGTTCCTACTTGTGTCTGACCACATCATGACAGCTGGCTCCGGTCAGTGATTGGTCTGATTTAGTTGTTGTCATGGCGACGCTGATTATACCATGTTCACACTGCCGGCGCTAGGCTGCACCAGCAGTGTGTTTTGCAGAACTTTGTGTAAAATGTACAGAATTACCTTCCCGCTGGTCCCTGAGAAATGTTCAGTGGATCACTTCAGTCATTTAAATTTGAAGGACTATCCGTGCTGCAAAGCTCTCAGAGATTCAGGAAAATAAATGGAGATCTGGTGTGCCAGTTGGAATTTGTTTATCTGCGATCAGCAGCTGCTCACCGTCAGAGGAATAACAGGCTGGCAGGGAAAAAGGCTGAGACCTCGGATAAGATATAACATTCTGTTCAGGATTATATAGAAAATCTCCCCTCAGATCAAATGGAAAACATCCCTCCATGTTCAGCTGAATGATTCATGAATATGATCCATCATGATGTTATGTATTACCTTCTGCCTCCTCTGCCTCTTAGGAACCTTTTTGTTACCTGATGAAGGTCTAAGGATGGAGATGTAATGTTTCCAGTAGAGTTTATTGTAAGTAAGAGGACAGTATGAGGAGTGTTTCTCCGTCTCACAGCCTTTGAATCTGCTCTCTTACACATAAAACTGCATCAGAGCCGTTCATAAGTTGCTATTGGGCAGATTTCGAAGAAATTAGCTGAATGTACGTATCATGCTCCCCAGAGGATGAACCCTGTCAGTGTTGGTGACCTCATCACCTTTCCTCTAGCGCCATCATGAGGCCGAACAAACCCCATTCTCCCACTGCTTGCATCCTCCTAAAACGCACCAACCCAGCGCGGCGGCAGCGGTGGAAGGTGATCTGCTGCATGGAGAGACCACATGAAATCTGATCTGACGCTTCAGACGACGAACCAGATGTGGATCAGACCAGATTTTTCTGTTCACACTGCACTAAAACATCAGATCTGTGTCACACAGGAAGTCAATCCATGTTACGGCACGGCACATTTCTCCTGCCTCACTATCAAATGTCGTAGCAGATTTCCATCAGTCCACATGAGACCTGAGACCCTGTGACTGTGCAGCCTGATCAGAAACATCAGAGTCAGGAAGGTCTGCAGGGAGGAAGTGCAGGAGCTGTGGGATGATTGTTAAACATCAGAGAGACACCTCAGAGAGATCACACACACACACACACGGGGGGATCAGACAGAGCCCTCTGTGACAGGAAGAAATAAACAAAACACCTCCAGCTACAAAGAATCTGTCCTATGAAATAAAAGTAGAATTTAATTTACACTATGTGACAGTTTTTTTTTTTATTTTGATTTGATTTGATTTTTTTCGTTGTGAAGGGAGGGTTAGGGTCGGGATCGGGAGAGACCCTATAGAGCAGAGACGTGCTTCACAGAGCTGCTTTTCAAAAGCATCCACAGTTTCCACAGATGTTCAACCCGAGGGGAGAGAGCTGCTCGGTGGACGAGCCACGGCCTCAACAGCACAGTGTCTTTTAGGTTTCAGCCAACATGGAGGACGGCAGCAGACCCTGGGCAGAGGACCTCAGAGACCTGCTGGTGACACAGGGCTAATCGGTCTCTGATGTATGCAGGTGCCTGAACATGCAGAGCTCTGTAGGTGGTCACGAGAATCCACGAGATCCTGGTCCACAGTGACACCTGGATTTCTTATTGCAGATTTAACTGACGAGGAAAGAGAACCAAGTCCATCCCTCATCTTAGATGCAAGACTAGGAGGGGCAGAGATAATGTTTTCTGTTTTCTCTGCATTTAGTTGTAAGAAATGATCTGCCATCCAGTTCTTCATAGCATTTAGGCAGTTATTTAAGGCTGACAATTTAACTGTATTTTGAGGTTTAAATGAGACATATAAGTGAATATCATCTGCATATCATCCCTGCTTACATGTGCTGTCCTCAGGGCCTGGACTGTACCAGCTGCCAGGCAGTAGTTGTTCCTCCCATTGAGCCCACTAAAGTAAAGGGTGTAGCTACACCTGCTGCACAGGTGAGACTCATTTTGACTGGGACTGTGATTGGTGGAGAAAGTCAGGGAACTGTTTCAGGAGGAGATTTGAAAAGGGCCGAGGTCATGATGTCACTGCAGGAGCTTCAACATGACAGTGAGTCAGATCTGCTCCTCTGTAAAGTCTTCACATGGATTTACAGTCGACATTTAAATTGTTCCTTCATAAGTTTGCAGAGTGACGTGTAAGACAGAAACAGAACAACCTGATTGTGAAGGTGAAGGTTCCTGTGATGAGCCTGTGAAACAGGAGCGAAGCTCAACACAGAATGACGATGTTTGGTGTGACACCTTGTTGCTGCAGCCTGGTGGCCTGGTGGTTATTGATCAGATTTGTCTTAATTAAAAACAGATCTGTGAGCAGAGAGGAGACTGATCGCTTCAATAATACACCGGCAGAGGATCATCTGATTACAGAAATCCCACCTGAGCTGCAGTGAACCCAGTGGAAACACAGCACACACACACCTCGGCAGTCAGTGTATATCCAGGCTGTCAGATGGTGCTGGATTATGTTATGTTCACTGTTTCCGAAAACAAAAGCACATTTGTTCGCAGTCTCTTCCTCCTCTGATGTCACTGTGATGTCACACCGGTGGTGTCGTTGTCTTCCTCTGGCACGCCGTCATAATCATCAAGGTGACGACTTGACCTGCTGCTCTGACATGGTTCAGTTCAGAGGCGACCAGGCAGCCTGCTCTGCCTTGCGTTGCGAGGCTGGAGTCCCGTCTGCAGACTCAGCGGCTCGTACCTGTCAGGCTGGTGAGGCGTTCAGGGCACCCTGTGGTAAAAACAGTTTTGGCTGGTTTTAGCATCTGTAGGTCCACATCACTGCACATCACCTGAGGCTGGCTGTGTTTCATCAGTGTCGTTCCATTTGTCTGAAAAACTGAAGTGAGCCCGAGGGCTGAGGGAGTGAGTCAACCACAACGGTCACTTCGGAGGTGCACATTACCCACAGTGCACTGCAGTTCTCCATTATTGCTGATACCATGCCAATATTGACAGGTGTTTTGACAGGGATCACATCTGGAGCTCAGCGCCCGTCAGCGGGCAGAGGACACAGGTCAGTCGGCCTCCAGTTATGTTGATGAAAACGGGTTTCCCCAAGCTTCACTAAACTCAGGGAATCCCCGGTTTTCATCGGAGATAATGACATAAAATCGTCGTGTTCTTCAATGAGCATGTAGAGCAGAAAGTTTTTACTCTCCTGTACGTTTTACAGTGTGCATTTACCGTATTTACAGGTCAGTTTCCTCATCTGCTCTGTGCCTTTGCACATGCGCACTAAAAAGCCGGTCAGAAATGGAGGAACGGGTTTACATGACAAAAGAAATTCATCTTGAATCCACTGATTTCTCTTAATCCCTTTTTACTGATTACTGAAATCATTTCCATGGCAGCTGAGAAATCAGGGAACTGCTGTCCGAGGCGAGTAACTGGATTACTGAAGTGCGTGTGAATGCAGTACATGTTATCCTAGGAGCTACAGAATAAGCTGAAAGAGGGAAAACATTTGTGAGGATAAAGCTGAAAGGTTAAAAAAAATTATCTGTAGAGGAACAGAGGGCGCTCTGCTAGCTCACTGTGTTTAGTTTGTACCACATATTACCACGGCGGTGCCGGTTCGATACCGACCTGCTCCCTTTGCTGCATGTCATCCTCTCTCTCTCTCCCCCATCTTTCCTGTCTGTCTATACCGTCATTGTCAAATAGAGCAGAAATGCTAAAAAAAGAATAATAATTAAATAAAAGAAAAAGGGAATAACCTGTGCACCTCTGTGAGTCAAAATTCCCCTCCTGTCTGTGAACATGCTCAGTCATCCAGGTCCCCTCCTGCCATCCTGATCTGAATTCATACAGCGCACAGCATTTTCATTTCCATGTGAAAGCCTCGCCCTCACCTTGGGCCTGTGTGTGTGTGTGTGTGTGTGCATGTGTGTGTGTGTGTGGAGGTGTGTGTGTGTGTGTGTGTGTGTGTACTCTGTTATTTTTTCTGTTTATTTCCCTCGGCCCTGAACACATCGTGTTGTTGTGTCTTTGCTTGTTTCTTGATCTTCAGACCTTCTTCTGTTTTTATGCCCTCAGCATTATGTTTCATCACAGCTCAAATTAACTTGAACTTCACCAAACTGTTGGACAGCCTACAGTCCAGCAGGGCAGTGATGGAAATCCATCTCAGTTCAGCCTCCAGATGAGTTTTATATTGGAAATATTCTTTCATCTGATGAAATTAAAGGGCAGTGAGCTTTGGTGTTTACTACAAGAGCTTTTATTGTTTCATTCTTCAATTTTATATCTAATACAGCTCTGTTGTGAAAAATAAAGTCTGATGGAAGTGATCAGAGTCCAAAGTGATGTCTTCAAACTGCTTCCTCAGTCTGAGCAGCAGCCAAAAAATTCCAAAGTATTAATTTGATAATGATATGAACGGAGAAAAGGAAGACAGGCTGAGCATCTGAGTGATCTTAGTGAAGCTGGAGTCAGACAATTACTGCGTTAACATGCACTTAAGAAATCGGGTTACTCGCCTCGGACAGCAGTTCCCCGATTTCTCAGCTGCCATGTAAACAAGAACGCCGATTTCAGTAATCAGGGTCCGGGATTAGGAGAAATTGGTGTATTCAAACCGGATCTCTGCTGGAGAAACCCGATCACTGGGCCGTTTCCCGATTTCCAACCGGCTTTTTACAAGTGAGCATGTGCAAAAGAACAGAGCAGATAAGGAAACCGACCTGTAAATACAACAAATACACACTGTAAAACATACAGGAGAGTAAAAACTTTATGTTCTACATGCTCATTGAGGAATGCTGAACAATTTTTTGTCAACGCTCGGGGATTTCCCTGAGCTTCACTAAATTCGGAGAAACACTTGTTTGCATCGGGCTAACGCCGACTGACTTGTATCCTCTGCCCGGTGATGAGCGCTCAGCGTCCGGCTGCCAGTAGCTGCCGCCTGGTAAACTGCAGTGACAGGCTGGAGGAGGTCGCGGTGGGGGAGAAACCCGATCACTGAGCAGTGCATGTAAACGGGATTTTCAGTAATCGGCGTACGGCAGCAGAACCCGGTTTCTCTCATTTTGACTGGAGAAATGACTAAAATGACTAATTCATTATTTAAATCATAATAGGTTTATGTCAGATGACTTATCAATTAATTGACCGATTGTTTCAGCACTAGAATACAGCTAACCAGGTCACACAGCTCAGCAGTGTGGTGCGTTTAGGATCAGACGTGGTTTCTTCATATCATTCTGCTGTCCTTGGCTGGTTGATAAAAAAGTGTTTGACATCAGAGCGTTGTTTTGTTTTTTTTCTGCAAAAGTTCAGCTGTCTTCAACTTCCAAAAGCGGTGAGTCCAGAGCTTTCAGAAGAGCGGTCGCCTCCCACAGGGTTCCATGGAGAACAGGCAGTGGCGTTTGGAAAAAAGATGCTACATGTGTTCATACTCTAAAAGGAACCACACAATGTGCCGGGGTGGAGAACACGGCTCTGACTGGCAGGGTTCAGCAGTGCAATGAATCCCTCTGAAGTGATGGAAACTCTGACAATAATAATAATAATAATAAATAAATAAAGCTGAATATCATGCTATTTTTTTATTTTATTCATTTGGATTCTTTAGCGTCTGGTCATTCGTCTGATTTAGCGTCTTTCATCTGATTGACATCTGTAAATGACATCTACATCTCAGCACACTGTATGAAGTCAGTGCTAATTCTGTTTTATTTAAAAAAAAAAAAAAAATTTTAAGTTAAATGCTTTGAGTCTGTTTGGCACTGATTTATCATACAGTATGTTGTATATTTTACTGTTCAGGTCTTCTGCAGTAGACTGTATGTCAGCTCTGTCAGCTCTGCAGCCTGTTGCTCCATGTTGTATCATGAGGCAGCCCTGATGTTTCTGTATTTATTGATTATACAGGCTGTACGCACCCTGTATTTCTTTATGGCTTTATTGTTACCTGTTGCCGTCTTTATTCATGCATATTTTGTGTCTTGTTTTTGTGTCTTGTTTTTTATGACATCTGACTGTAAATCAAATTATAAGTCCCCTTGGATTTGAAAGACGTACTGTGCTGAGGACAGAAAAAGGCACTAATGCTGGAGTGATCAGGTTTAGATCCACAGATGGGTGTGCTCATGATTTTATAAGGCACTTTAGATTAAAAACATCCCCCAAATTGATCTGTGCACCATTTGTCTGTATTTTAGCTGAATAAAAGCTACCTAGGGGGCATTTATCTCTCTGGAGGAGTTCTTCTTGTTCCATCTAAGATTAATTTGTCACTGCCTGCTCTCACAGATCTGTCTCCTTCAGCAGCTGCAGGCCGACTCGCTCCCACTGGGCTGATTTCTGACGCGCTGTGCAGAGCTTCATTAATCCTGAAAACAAGTCTGACACAGTTCATTTCCCAGGCAGTGAAATGATCTTTGTCCATGTTTGTCTCCATTTCAGAGTCCGTGTCACTTTGAGTGTAATTTGACAGACTTTCCTATTGCAACACGATCTCATTCCCAGGGCGTCAAATACCAACGAAATGTCACGTCCTCACGTCCTCCACCAATGAACAAGGCCCCTTTTTCATCAGTTTGAGACGGTTTCACCAGTTTCATCAGTTTATCACGTGTCACTGTCACATCACTCGCAGACAAAGGACAAAACGGTCCCGCTTCACACAGGAATCAAATTCTGGTCTCCCACATGAACGCCCTTTGTCTTCTACGCCCTCCATCGCCCCCCGTCGCCCTCCGTCCACCTCCTTACATCGACTTTTTTGCTTTTTGTCCTACGTCACGTCAATGCAGTCAACTTTGCATCTCAAAATGACGATAAAGGGTACCTTGTCAGTTTGAGACGAAAAGGTGCGTGACATTTCATCAGGATTTCACACCTTGGGAATGAGACCGGGCTGCCTGTTGAATGTCTATGGGTAACCTCCTTAACTCCGCCTCCTCCCTCCCTCTCCCCGCAGACGGCGCAGACGGTGCTCCTGGTGGTCACGGCCTTCCTCATCTGCTGGATGCCCTACCACATCATCGCTATGTGGGTGGAGTTTGGTGACTTCCCGCTGAATGACGCCTCCTTCGCCTTCCGCATCGTGTCACACTGCCTGTCCTACGGCAACTCCTGCGTCAACCCCATCCTGTACGCCTTCCTGTCCGAGAACTTCCGCAAGGCCTGCCGCCAGGTCTTCACCTGCCACTTCCTGTACCCGCCGCCCCCCAGGGGGAAAGTCGTTCGCATTCGCATGGAGAACTTCTCCACCACGCACTCCACCACCAACATATGAACAGGCGGGGATGTGACTGGGGACGCCTCCTGTTGGAAATAAATGGGAGTGTCTAACTGCGTCCAGCCCGCTGCAATCTGAGCAGCTGATGTTCAGCGGGCCCAGAAAGTTCAGCTTCAACCAACTTTTCCTCTTAAACAAGGAGAGAACGAGGCAACAGGCGGACATCAGCCCGTGTTCGAGCAAACAAACGGACCTCTGGTTTGTCGACTTTAAACAAAAGACAAATGAAAGGTAAGGTGAGTGGGGAAAGAAGCACAGGGGACAGGCTCGTGACAGAGGGCTGCAAGCTGAAATTCCCAAATCTGCTGCTGGGAATTGGAGGTGAATGAACAGAAACTTTTGTTCCCTTGAGCTGGGCATTAAATCCCACCAGCCGTGCAGGAGTGAGCAGACAGAGGTGGTCGGTCCAGCAGGACACCTGTGACCTTTTCCCATCGCTGTAAATAATACATAGTGTGTCAGCTGACCTTGTTAGAAAAAGGTCAGAACAAACTGAGGGGGAACAAGCTACACGAGGCAAAGTCCTTCACAAAGACCGAAGCAGGCTGCACATGTTCGTTTGATTTCCAGTTCATCCACATTAAACTCTGAGCGAGTCGCAGCTCGGCGTCTCGCTGACCAAAACGTTTTTCAGTTTTAAAAGGACTTAGGGTTAGAGAAGGGGCTACAGAAAACTGTCAGCCGCTGCAGCTCAGTTCATTTTGAGGAATAAAGACACATTTCTGACTGTAAAAACTGTCATTTTCACTTTCATTTTAAAGGCTGACTGAATGATTTTTCAATGAATGTATTAAAGATTATGTGATCCATAAGTGTCCAGAGAGCTGGTTCACTGCTGTGATGAATTACTTTACCTGCTGCCAAAACACTGCTGCTTGATTGCTTTATTTTCATCTTGTTGTGAATGGGTAATGATTCATTTTTCATTATGTTTATGTGGTTCAAGAGCTGTAAACATTTCTCTGTGCAGAAGATGAAAAATTGCATTAGAGTTAATCTGAAACACAAGCACGACCACACGCCTGCACAAATCTATGCTCACATGCAATACACAATCATATAAGACGGCTTTCATGGTAATATAACCCCTCTGGCGGCCATGTTGGAGGTCTTCAGCTCTGAACAGCTGACTGACGCTGATCATTTCACCCCTGATCCATCTGATTGCTTTTGTGATTAATTAGTCTTGTCAAAGTTAGTGTTTAGCGAGGTAGCAGCATGCTAACATTAAATCAGGTGCTTTGCTAAATTAGCCTGCAGGCTGGTTAGCTAGCAGGGGTGGAACAACAAATCGATTATGCAATATATCACAATACTTCTTGCAATACATTATTGATACACTTGTGCAAAGTGTTGATATTTTTATTAAACATAATGGCATTATTTAAATGAGTATCTATACATTAAATTAATATTTATATAGGCCTACATTCATATAATTGTATAAATTATTAAAAAATTGGATTTTATATATACAGTACCTTTTACATAAAAATGCATGTCAGTGTGCCTATTAAACAGTGATTGACTGTATCATAATACCATCGTTATCGTGGGTAAAATATCGTCATAGTATGGTATCACGAGTTATTTAGGATTCCCACCCCTATTAGCTAGCTAAGAAAGCTAAAAAAAATTAAATTAAAAAAAACAAAAAAAGTTGATACTACCCGAGCAGACTGCAGGAAGGAGGATCCACTGATGCCAACATGCCACAGGATTTAGGAACTTTTTCTCTCCAAAGCAGCAGCACTTCAGCATCCTGCTAACCTCTGCAGCTCATTTGGAGCAAAGTTAATGTTTTCACTCCCCAAACATTCAGCAGCTTCTCACTGATGCTGAAGCACATGTGAACATGTGAACACGTATGAACTTGTGCTGTTTGTCTAATCCAAATAACAGGGCATCAAACCAGTTGTTATGTGTGACTTTTGTGAATTTATTTGCACAGTCGATTCTCTGG
>OMKZ01017874.1:12895-23032 GCA_900302535.1 Neoniphon sammara | reverse complement strand
ATCCTGCTAACCTCTGCAGCTCATTTGGAGCAAAGTTAATGTTTTCACTCCCCAAACATTCAGCAGCTTCTCACTGATGCTGAAGCACATGTGAACACATATGAACATGTGAACACGTATGAACATGTGAACACATATGAACATGTGAACACGTATGAACTTGTGCTGTTTGTCTAATCCAAATAACAGGGCATCAAACCAGTTGTTATGTGTGACTTTTGTGAATTTATTTGCACAGTCGATTCTCTGGAGGACCTTCATGATGCTGCCAGAACATTGTGATTCAAATGCATATATACCGTCTCACACACACACACACTCATCCATCACTCCTGTATAATCATATATACACACAACTAATCTCAGGCGCTCGGCCCTGCAGCCTTTCTTCATGTTGGACGTCAGTGAGTTCCTGGCTGAAAGAAAAACTGTTTGACAAAATAATCCAGTTCACTCAGGCGCTGGTTTGAAAAAGTCAAATGATTCAGACGTTTCCAACACCCAAACGTTTCCCGTTCAGCTCCTGTTGGCCCGGTGTGAGTCAGTCACTGTCTGGCTGTTTGTGTTGAAGCTGCCAGCCGTCCTGACCGTGGCACCGTGTTGGGGAGCGGCGAGGTTTGGCCGGCGGTTTGGCGATTCTGGCAGAGGAAACAGACGTCTGAATCAAACAGGTCTCAGTCGACAGATCTGTTCAGCTCGGTCTGTTCAGATCAGCCTCAGGCCCTGCTGGAAAATCCAGCTTGAGCTGGTAGCTGGTAACCAGTTTGAGCTGGGTTTCTGACACCTACCAGCTCCTATTCTTACCAGCTACCAGCTTAAGATCTTGTTTTTTTTTTTGTTTTTTTTTTGTAAGATTATTTTTGGCATTTCTTATTTATTCAAAAGCGACAGTGGAGATAGACAGGGAAGAGAGAGGGATGACATGCAGTAAAGGGCGCGGGCTGGAATCAAACCTGCGCCACCTTGGTGTTAACACATGATCCACGCTCTGCACGGTGAGCTACTGAGCACTTCTCCTTTTATCGCCACCTTCACCACCAGTTACACCAGCATGGCCATGCTGGTCTGAAACCATCTGACCAACCTGGCTGCTCACCTCTCATCCAGCTACACAAAACTGGTCTACCAGCTGATGACCAGTTAAACCAGCTTGACCAGCTAATGACCAGCTAAGGTTTGAAGCTGGTTCCAGCTGGATTTTTCAGCAGGGGGCAAAATGCTGCTCATCACTTTGGAAAGGAAATAAAATGTTCGCCTGTGTTCACTGCTCAATATTTCAAAAATCTACTGGCTTTATAGAATGTGACTACACTGCAAACAAAGTAGCCTAGATGCTACACAGAAATCTTGCTAGTTCATGTTTCACATTTGAACTCACTTTCTAGCATCTCTTTCTAGCATCCCTCAATATTGTGTGGTTGGACAATCTGATTGGTCATCTGTCTAAGGGGCGGGATCTAGATGGTGACGCCGTTTGAATAGAAATGTCTCTTAACGTCTCTGACAGAAAACAACAGACCTGGCTATACAAGCAGAGGCCTCCACTAATAAAGCGATAGAATCGGTTTTAGCAGAAACTGAAGAACAAGAAGAACAAGCAGCAGCACTGAAGGCTTTTATGGGTGAAAAAGACGCTGCTGTTCCTGTTAGCTGCCGTTTACTTAGCGGGTCACCGGCGCTCTGTATCAACGTCTATTTCATTACTCTCATTGGTTGTAGGCTGATCCAATCATCTTCATCGTCACAGTGGGCTATGTCCGTTGGCCACGCCCCTTCCCAAATGGTTCAGTATTGAGGGGTTCCAGACCTTATCTCAAATGAGATATGAGATAAGGTCTGGTAACACCAGGCTGCAAACAAAGATCCTGAGCTGATGAACTGAGAAAAGTTCCAGTGAATTCCAGAGTTTATAATTTTGGAATAAAACCTGCGAAAGACAAACCTGTGTTTTTGTTTTAATGAACTGACTGGGGATTTTAAAAAGTGGTTTCAGTCACGTGAGGCAGTTTCCTTCTTCTCCACAGTGAGCTAACACACCCAGTCTGACCTGAGAGCTTCAGCTGCAGCTTCATTTCACACACACACAAGTTGAATTCGCCTCGTAGCTGAAGGCGACTCGGAGCAGCACGATTCCTGAAGTCTAAAAGTCCTCTGAGTTTGTCTCCTGAGAGCTGTGATCTCAAACCAACACACCGCCAGCTTTTTCTTATCATTCAGCAAATTCCCATCAGTCCTGTGGGTTTGCTTCTGGTTTGCACTTCAATTAAATGAAATCTGTGTCAAAAAAAAAAAAAAAGATTTTTTTTCTGATCAACTGTTTGATTAGGCAAGAAACCAGAGATTAGCAAAAAGTAGGGATGCAGGGTTTATCTAGAGCAGTGCTGATAAAAGAAGTGGAAATAATACTGTGATGCCGATGTGATATTGGTACAGATTCTCTTCTTGCCTGTGTTGCCCCTATTCCTGTTTAACAGATTTTATAATATAATACATTTCGCAAGCCGACTGCCACTGTTACTGCTACTATATGGAAAAATTAAAAACAACTCTGCACACTGCAAAATAGAAGGCCAACACAAAAATGTAATGAGGATAATTGATGTCATTAGTGTCCAACTGAAAGGTGCAAATGAAAAGTAAAGTGTGTACAGAACAGACGCGGATCTGATTGGCTGGAGGGTGCAGTGGGAGCAGCGCCGGGCTGAGCAGGTGATGCAGGGCGGCTGTGGAGGGGAGAGCAGGAGGCTACAGGAAATAACAAAGATGACAGGACGGTGAAGGGTAGACAAAAGCTGAAGGAGTGCGACCAAATGTCCAACCAGTGCTGACAAAGAGCAAACCAGTGGAGGAAACTGACATCTGATATCAGGGAGTTGGAAGAACTGCTCAAACAGCTTTCCATACTACTGCTGCTATTCTGATTACTGCTGATAGTACTAATACCACCAGTACTGCTGCTCCCAGTCCCACTAATGTCTTTATTGAGTCACATTTTTAAAACAAAATCCCAAAAGCCACATAAAGTGAAGTTTAAAGAGTAAAGCACAGTGTTTTGTTGCTGTCCCTGCTGTCAGGGTAATGAAGCACCTGCAGAGCCTCGTCACACAGCTGCTCCCGGCCAACACTCACTCCTCTGCAGAGTTTCTTTCAGCCTAAAAGTTGTTTTATCCCCCTGAGACGCAGGAGAGCCTGTCGACTGTAATGACTGTCTGAACTGCCTCCTCCTCTCTGGAGGCGAGAGCAGCATCAGCTTTCATCTGCTCCTCCTCTCCAAAACATTTCAGACTAACAGCCTTTTCCTTCGCTTGTTGACCCACAGCGTCGCTCAGCGCTCCTCCGTCTCCATGAATCTTTAACAGGCCGGATAATGAATTCAATCCAATACCAAACATTGATTTATTCAGGAAAGACACTGAGGTTCCCTTCATTTACACCGTCACTGAGATTACACCAAAAGCATACGCAATCAAAACATATAATCAATTAAAACAACACATGAAAGTTGAGAAGCCAACAAGTACAGAAGCTTCCTCTTCAGAGGACCTGCATACAGGAACGTGTGCAACATCGCTGCAATTTTCTGTTTTTTTCTTTTCCTTGAACTTGAAGCTGACATGCATGTCGACTTTGCTGCCTCCTGAAATTCCTCATTGGATAATTTAAAGAGTTCACAGAGTGTCCACGCAGGTTTGAGTTGAACTTGATTTAAACCCAGTGAACATAAAGCAAAAGAACGCAGAAGGTCATTTTACTGTAGCTGAAAAAGAAATTTAATTCATAACATGAGAACATCAGACACATATTCATTAACATTCGTCTAGCCTCACTGAGAAAAGAAAAACTTTCTGTATTCACTTTGGGAAATGAGACAAGGACACGAACATCACCTTGAGCTCCTCATTCAGCATCTCCAGAGAATCAGACTGTTAGCTGTTTTAATTTTGTCATCCAAGGACTTCAAGTGCCCACTCTGTTTCACAAAGTACTGTCATTTTTGTAATTTTGTCATTTTCTGGGTAAGAAGAAGGTATTTCAGTTTGGAACAAGAGAGTCCAGAATTAATCAGAGAATCACAGCAAGACAAACTCGAGTTTCACCAACAAAACCTCAGTTCAATCACGAGAGACAGAGTGAAGAAGTACAGATAATTGTTTATTACACAGATGTGACAAAATAACAGATTATTGACTACAATTCTTTGGCGCTTAGACTCGACAGGGAGATTTTTGAAATCGAGCAGCATCGCCCTGAGCAGCAGCATAATAAATCCCCCCATGGAGTCCAGACACTGGTGGTGGTGGAGGCTGATGATGCTGATGAACCTGATGAATCTGTGAAGATGAGGCGGTGTTCATGATGAGGTGTTCATGCTGCATTAACAGCAGCATGAACACATTAAAGGCACAGAGAGAACTGTAGTTTTTAAAAAGACAGCAGCAAGCTGATAGGCTAACAGTGAAGGTGTGTGGCCCTGCTATTGGATAGATATGAACGGCTGATCGAGCTCAACTGACAGCCCAGGAAATGACAGCAAGAGAAATACTAGTGAGCATGCGTGAGAGCTGTGACAAGAAAAATAAATAGAGAAATACAAATACAAGCCTTGCATGAAAAGAGAGTCTTCCTGACTGAACTTTTGCTAAAGCTCCATATAAATGTCAGCTGCGCACAGCGGATGATGAAGACCCTAACCCTTTAAAAACGGTCCACAGTAATGTACGATAAGCCCGCCGAGCTGAAATCTGTAAAGCGTGTTGTGTCCAGATGTTTGCGGCAGCTGCAGCGTCTCGTCTCCTCGCTCCTCCGGCTCGTGACCTGGAAATCGATCTGTGTCCTCCGTCCCCGGGAATGCCTCAGTTCATTAAACCAGCAGCGAGGAGTGAGGAGGCCCAGGTGTGTCCTCGCTGCCTCCCGTGCAGAAGTCTGAACTTTTTTTTTCTCTGAAGGAATGATGTTGGCTGTAAGTTCTGCACCTGCTTTACATCTGGCATTTGGAACAACAAGATCCTCTTATCTCGTGACGGGCTGATGTTTGATACTTTGGAAAAAGATTAAGGTGGTCAGCAGAGTTTTTAACGGGCCCCAAAATAAAAACACCGGCCTGACCCGTCAGTTTTCCCACAGAAAAATGCCCCGTCTGATTCTGCTGAGCACAGCTGAAGTGTCAGTGCTGATGGACCAGAGGATCTGCAGGTTTTGGTGTGTTTTGTCAGTGTGCTGTGTGTCCCTGTTTGTCAGCCCTGCTCTTTGTATTAACTTCTCATTTGTCCTCCTCTAGCCAATCTTCTTGTTTCCCTCTTATAGGCCGCGGTGACACTTAAGACCAAATTATACTTTGCACATCTGCATAGCTGCGAGGGACTTCATGACATAATTTTTCTCACCGACTAATGTCAGCAGATGTCTGTGCAGACTGTACACTGTGAGCGTGCTCACTGAGCATGCTCCATGAGGTCCACCAGTACCTGCATTTGTACAAGTCATCTCTGAAGGAACAAAGAGACAATCAGATGTGTGCAAATTCACAGAGAGAAATCGCCCAGGCGGTGGGAAGAGACGTGGAGGTGTGCAGGTAGAGGTGGGAGTATCTGCAAGACAGATTTGTGAAGCTGCGAGCTCATCCGCGTGCTCACCTGTTTTGAAGTGTATCAGGGGCTTTAAAAATAGGCAGAGTGAGAGTCCTTTGCGTGCCCGCATGCTGCACAGGAAGTATCGTACAGACCTGAGCGACGGGACGCAGCTGAAACGATGCCTCTTCCACGCCTCATTCTCAAACACTGGCAGTCTGGCACTGCGGCTTTGCCAGATTGATGTATTGTCCATGTGTCCGCTCACTCTGCTTGTCTGCCCAGTTACCTGTTACCAGTTTGTGTCTGCAGTCCCTCAGATTCCCAGTCTGCTTCAGTCTGCCCTCTGTCTGCTCTGCCCGTCCGTCTCTCCTGTCCCGTCTCCTGCCTTCTGTTGGTAAAAACTTTGAAACTTGCCATCTGCCTCCTGTCTCTGAGTTTAGGTCCACCTGCTCGCACCGCTGTGACATCAGTCGCTGCTTAGTGAATAAAAACACAGGCTGTCTGCTTCAGGCTTGTTTGATAAAACAAGGTCATTCACACCTTGACAGTCGTCACACGTGGGTCAGCGACTCACATGTGACCTCATCGAGTCTGAAGGTGCTAACGACCCTGCAGGGGGATAAATACCTGGGACGTCCCACCGGTCAGTTAGAACTGAAGAAGCTTTTTGGATGAGAGGTGAAACATCTTCAAGAACCTCAAGCAGGTCCAGTTGCCTTTGTACAGCATTTAGAGGAACTGTGACCTGGATGAAAGTCTTCACAGACTGAGTGCTCACACGTCCTCTCAGTAATCTGTTTCCTGTGGCCATGGAAACGTACATATAGACTTCTCTGACATTAGCATTGACATTAAAAGTTAATCAACTCTTCCTTGGTAGTGGTGGGCAGGCCAGTTCTCTGCACAGAACCAAATCGTCCGAGTTGATTCATGTAAACCTTTTGAGTTCTGATACTTTTTGCCAAAGATGGTGTCAGTTTCTCCGTGACTCTCCGTACTCTCCTGCATGTTCGACAGCTAGAGCTGCCCGCCCCACAAAATTTCTCTTCAATGCGTTACAACAGTCATCATGTGTAAGATTACATTAATAAAGAAAAATATTAATTTTGATGCATTGATTTAGCATTCCACTTGTATGCAGTTAGGCTATGTGAGCTCAATTCAATGTTACAGAGATGTCAATGATCTGTCGTTCTTTTTGAGGGGCAAGTAGATGTCTGCTCAGTTTAACCTGCCGTCTGTCTCGACTCCAGTGCGATTCAGTTGGTCCTCACTCATTCATTCAGTACCGTTGCTGCAATACGTTACTGCTCCAATGTTGTTCATGGTATATAAATTTTTTCGTTTTTTGTTGGACATTCAAGACAACAGGGGGTGAGAACTGATACAAGTTGGGGATTCATGAGCACTCGGCCCGTTCGACAGGCTGACCCGGGACACACCGGACACTAAAAAGAGCCGTTCAAAAAGATGTGTTCGTTCCTTTTCGCCCATCACTATTCCTTGGCTCAGGATCAATCTTTCTACCAGGTTTTCAGTAAATCCATTCATAACTTTATGAGATCTCTTTGTCACAGACAGACAGACAAGGTGATTAGGTGGAGGTAACAATCACATTAGAGGGATTTAAAATCAAGTGTCTAAAATATTCATAAGGAATAAAAGCATCGGCTTGAAGAATCTGCTGTACGAAGGTGGATTAAAACAGAAAGCTGACCCTAAACCAGTTTGGACTTCAGGGACGTTTGAGGTAATTCAGTCATTTGTTGTCCCACATCCAGAGCCCAGTCGGCTCTGTCTGAAGAGGCCATGCTGGTCTGAACCCTGAGCGTTACCATGGTTACAAATGTTATTTACAGCTGTGGAGTGCCTGTCTTTTTCAGGACACACACAGTGTATCCACTCTGCACTAATATGAACCATAAATAAGGACATTCAGTCTCACTTATAAATCCATCAGTCTTGTTGTTTCTGCCCAGCCTGCTGCACAGCTGGCACTCAGCGGGCCGGACGCTGCGTCACCGCACAAAAAACTGACTCTGAACCAGCTTTTATCAGAAATTACAGTTTGATTCGTCTTATCTTGCATTCAAATCGCTGTAATGACTGAAAGTTGCAGGTCAGCAGCAAAAATTATGATTTTCTTCAAGAGTCTACCATTAATTGCACTTAATAAACAAACAGATATTCAGCATCCTTTCAATTGGAGTAAATATTTCCAGCATTGGACACATTTTTGAATTCTCAGTTTTTGCAGAGGATTAGTTGAATTTGTGCTCAGTCTTGCAGCCATGAAGTCTCTGCGAACATCAAACCCTCTCTTGGTGTCAGCGGTCAAGCTGAGCTGTGTGTGTGTCAGTCATATACCTGTTCTCCACCTCAGGAACTGTCCAGGGAGGCAGGAGCTCTTCTGAGGACCTGGGAACTCTCATCCCTGTTTCCACCAGATGAAATCAGTCGGGCTCTGCAGGATGTTACAGACCACACGTCTCATGCATCTCTCTAACCCTCTGTTGTTGTTTGTTGTGTGCCCCTCTCTCTTCTTCTCTCTCTCCCCGTCTTCCCCTCCTGTCCTCTCTTGTCTCAGGCATCTCCTGCTGCACCATCACCCATCCTGGACCCGCTCTGCCCCCCTGGCTGTCGTTGCCATTTCCTGCAGGAGTTCTGCCTCACCTCACGTCTCTCTCTCTCTGATTGATGTCTGAGGTCAATCCCCCTGTGTGGATAATGTCTTTCTAGTGTCTTTCCCATGTGTGTAAATGGTGTGATGTGAGTCTCTCCTGTGTGCATGTGTAGTCTGTCCTCCTGCCAGGTCTCCATGGTGATGGCGGTCGCGTGGCTCAGGTCCTGCCCAGTCCTGGTGGCACCTGGAAGCTGCTTGGCGTCCTCCTCATCACACCCTTTATTCATTTGTGATCTGTTCTGTACACACAACATCTATTGCAGGTCTGTCCGTCCCGGGACAGGGATCCCTCCTCTGTTGCTCTCCCTGAGGTTTCTTCCTGTTTCTCCCTGTTAAAGGGGTTTTCAGGGAGTTTTTCCTTATTCGATGTGAGGGTCTAAGGACAGAGGATTACAAACTGTAATTTGTGATTCTGGGCTATACAAATAAAAACTGACTTGACTTGACTTGTCTCTATCAGCCTCAGAGTTCTGCATTTGCTTTTCCTGCACCACAGTCACACTCATAAGCAAAATTAAATTCAGTGTGTGATGCCTCCAGTTTCTCTATTGAACAACTGAAGTCTCCTGCTGTGTGTTGTGTTTGAGGATTTCACACACGCAGTGCATCTCTGTGTCGAGAATACCGGGCAGGCTGACACCCGGTCTGCATCCTGTGAGCCGGACCGGTCTCACTATGATCCACTGTGACGCTCGGTGCTTCCTGCTCCTGCTCTGTGACGCGGCTCAGACCAAATTATTCTGTGATCCCTGCGTCTGAATCATTTCATTTGTATCAGACATGAAGTGCAGAGGAATGACTGGCGAGGTCGCGTACAGGCAGTTTAAAGAGCTCGACAGCTGCGAGGTCGCGTCTCCCCTGGGCGCTGAGTGTGTCGGTGTCTGATGCGGAGGCCGTGCCGCAGACGGCGCGCGCTCGGAGCTCAGATGAATCATGCTCAAGTTCCCCGCTGCCTTTGCAGGTTCTCATCTGTCCACCTCCACCTCCTCGACTTAAAACTCCGCCAACACGGGGAGACCCCCGCTTGTTCGCCCACGGTCACCATGGAAACGTGATTCCCCGATTCGGCCCACATCATCAGCAGAGGGAAGGTTTAGGACTGAGGTTTATCTGTGAACAACACGTGAAAGACATAAAACACGGGCAGCTTGTACACAGACTGAGAGGAAATAATTACTGCAGTTCTAAGAGTACAGCAGGTACAAATACTGCAGGTTTTCACCAAAGATAAGTCAGTATAATAACATCAATAGAACAAGATCTGTGTTAATGCATTCCATTTGAGTTTTTACTACAAGTTCTTACATATTTAACACATTCATATATAAAACTTCCTCTATCCATCCAAGGAAAGTATAAAGCAGGAAGTGACATCACGTCACAACAACAGCCACTGCTGCCAGACGTTGGTGGCGGTAACATTGAAGTCAATGGGACGGGCAGGAAAGTCCCACTGTCACCCTCTGTCACTCTGCTGGTGGACCTTGTTCAGGACAGAGATTCTACCACAGAACAAAACACACGTCACATGATGCAGATCGCTGCTTTTGTCCCATGTGCATTGTTAGATTAGATTAGTTTGTTCATTATCACATATTTTTCATTGTAACAGTAATATAAAGTAATAAAAACAACGCATTTTTACTATGTTTGTGTGTCATTTAGAGGGAAAACCTGTGCATTTTAGCATTTGAGTCACTTTGCAGAAAGTTGCTAAAAGTTTCAAATAAATTTTAAAAGTAGCCTGTGCATACACACTACATACCTTGTGAGATGACATAGTGGCAGTGTACAAGACCAAAGGGTCCGGAAAAGGTCTGTAGAGAGAGAGAGAGAGAGAGAGAGAGAGAGAGAGAGAGAGAGAGAGAGAGAGAGAGAGAGAGA
>OMKZ01017873.1:13802-29632 GCA_900302535.1 Neoniphon sammara | reverse complement strand
CTTTTGTTCTTCATATTGTGTGTCTGTGCAGGAGCAGGATAAACACAACAGCTATGGGACTACAGTTTATGCCAGTAGGGATATGAGCGATGTTGGGTAGGAAGTGTATTCACACATTATGTAAGATTGCATGGAAACAGGAATATTAATAGTCTTTTTAGGTATTCATACACAACGTAGTGGCACTTATTACGGTGGAAGGACCATTAATCTTGTATGGGTTTGTTGATGCTACGAGCATATTGATACACTAAATGCACATGAATAAGTACTTTTTAAGGATTTTGGAGTGGTGAGTAGGAGGACCTGGCTTTCAGCCTTGGCATCTGCCTTGTTGAGGTCCAGAGTAGGTAGCTGACCTTTGCTCTGACCTCCTTGTGGAAGGGGGCGAATAAAAAGAGAATTTTCCTATGCGTAAATCAATACAATATCAGATGATTATGATGTTTGAATTTTAAAATCCTTTTCGGGTCTGTGGTGCGGGCTACTTACTTGTGAGTGTATAATATGATATCAATATAAATATCAATATATGTTGTTAGAGTCATTTTATCACTGTGTTCATCCAATACATAGTGTTTTGAACAGCAGTATATATCTTAATCAAGATCATATTTGGAATAAACTAATCAATTTCAATTTCTACATGTATAAACAATGTATTTTGAATAATAGCATGGACGCAACTATGTTTGCTTTCGCCAGCTATGATACTCAGGTTTCTAATAATAAAGGCATCCAAGGGATGTGATTTTTAGGTTCACTCTCGAAACCTGCACTGTGATTGAAAGACTTATTAACAATCCTAAAACGAATGTGTTCTTTTTGTAGGGGGCAGGGAGAGAGGGAGACAGGAGTGGTTCTGCAAAGAGTTTACATCAAAACTTGTTGCTGCTCTCTGTACCATCTAGTGGTCAGATGAACTTGGAAACTTCAGCAGTCCAAATTGTATTTAAAAATAGAAAAAAAAGCTGATCTATAATGTTAAAGTATTTGCCTACAATCCCGGGTACCTGCTTGGACAAGACTGGGGGAAGCGTGCTGTGTGCACCCTCTGAAGTGGTGGAGATTGTAAGGATGTGCATGCTACAATATCTGGCATTACGCAGCAGTGGTATGTCAGCTGATGAAGGTCAAGAGAGTGCTGAAGGAGAAGATCAAGACCCTGGTGATGGAGAAGCATTAGAGGATGGAGGGAGGGAGGTCATGAGAAATTATTTCACTTAAACCAGACTGAATAAAAATCACTATGCTCAAGAATTTTGAGCATGAGAATTTTGAGCACTTCTTGCTAATGAAAGAGAGGTTAGATCTGTTTGAATAGACACAGTTATTGTATTCTATGACATTTTGATTGCTGCATTTGATAACATTTTTGATAACAACAACCTATGAAGAAAGAGCCCCAAATAAAAAGGGGCATATGCCATTTTATTTATTCCATTTTATTGATGGATTCACAAACTCTATTTTCAGTCAGAATGTCAAGTTTTCTAGGTTGACCCTCTTCTCCCTCTTGCTCCCTGGTTTGAATGTGGTCCAGGATGTGGTCTGATATTAGCCCCTCCACAATTCTAATTAGTCAATTGCATGTCACGCAAATTGAATGGGAGATCATAGTAAATCAGTCGCAAAACTTGGGCCAACTGTGGTTATTAAATTATAGCACATGGTAAATGTCAGCACGCTCCTTAGAACCACTTGTGCCCAAACAACTCCAAAGGGAGGCACCCATGAGTTGTCCTTACCAGGTGCCTGAACCACCTCCACTGGGTCCTCTCAGAGCAGCAGCTCAACACTAAGTTCCTCCTGAATTCTTGAACTCTTCACCATAATACACAGAATGAAGCCGCAGCCACCTTGTCGGGCAGCCTCATCTTGCCTGCTTGTATCTTCAATCTCATTCTTTCAGTCACTACCTTATGGGATTGAAACAAAAACTGACCACTAAATTGAGAGCTTTGCTCTGTGGCTCAGCTCTCTTTTCATCACTGCAGTCCAATACAATACCTGCTTCACTGCAATCCATGTCCCTAAACTGCTCCCCTGTCTTTACCTGGATGGGGCAAGCTAGCTTTCCATGAAAGGCCCATGGCCTCAGACTTACAGGTGCTGATCCTCATCCCAGCCATGTCACACTCAGCTGCACACAACAGAGTAACATGTTTTATTATGATCTTCACAGATTCTCCATGATGTTACTCTGTATTGCACAACTCAGAAGGATGATATTATCTGTGAACAGTATAGATGCTCCTCTAATGTCACTAAAGTGAACATCCTCTTCCAGTTCTGCCTCCTGTCCAGGGAACGTGTCTATTTGGTCTAGGAGCTCCTGAAAGTGCTGCTTCTGTTTCCTCGTCCTTTGCTGAGAACAACCTGGCTGATATCCTGCCAAGTTGTCAAACCTCTTTGAAGCCATCCAAAAGTCCCCAAGGTCATCCTCTATAGCATCTCTGAACCCCTCCCTCACCCAGGCTTTCACTGCAGTTGCAGATTGCAATTGCAGCCAGGCAACCATAATCTAACGTCTCAGGCAGAGGGCAATAGGACAGCTTCGGAGTTGCTGTACAGTTTATTTTTTTCACTTTGACAGAGCTAGGCTAATGGCACTTGTGGACTTCAAGTCTTTATACTAAGCTAACATGAAAAAGAAATGAACCAGTGGACGTACAGAGGTGAAAACAGTATCAAACATCTTGTCTCAGTCAGAAAAGGGGTGTTTTACCCAAAATGTTGGAGTATTCCTTTAAATGCCTTTTAACACTTCATATAGGTAGATGACTGGCTCAATCAATAGGTTATCAATTTTATTGAGCTGAGAGAGACAAAAAGGACAACTTCAGTTTTATTTCAGTTTGAGAAAAAACTCTGGCATCCAGTTTTTGTTGTCTGTAAGACAACTTCTGTGGCTGTTCAGGTTTCACCGTTTGGTTTTAGAGGGAGATAAAACTGTGTATCATCTGCATTGCAATGGAAGGAGATTTTATACTTGTGTGATTTGGACCCTATCAGTTATTGTTTCTATCAAAGGGTCCTGCTCCATAGGACTGAACCACAGCATGTTTTCTTCATGAACAAAAACTAGCTTGCCATTGCCTTTCTGTTAACTCTTTTCATCATCACCTCATCTGTTTTGGCCTCACTGTTTGTGCAGTGTGTGCAGCTGCCAAATTGGTTCGAATGGATATTTTGTATGCCTGTGTATGCAGGCAGGAGTGGATGCAGCTTTTCACCTAAGACTACAGCAGGTGATTTCACGCCCCCACCTCCTCAATGCAACTTTTGGATTTTTTAAAGATACCATTTTCCTTTTGCCATGTCAGCAGTGAAAACAGTACAATTTAAAAATGCTGACATCACCTCCGCCACTTTGCTTCTTTTCACATGTGCATGGCAAAACCTTGACCTCACACAGCTGCAAGTTTTGACATTTTCCATTATATTCAACTATTTGTATTCATTTCTAAGTTTCAGTGGAAGATGTACACCAATGTTTGTCCATATGAATGACAGTGTTTTGGACATTATCAGGATTTTTTTTGTAACTGTATTTGCACAGCATTTGTAACTCAGCAATGTCAACAAACTGCTCCAGTCACCACTCAGCTGCTTTGCACATTCTTTACAGACACTTGTGTGTTTTTGCATTCTTGTCTGCACAGACATTTTCAAAAACGCCTCTGTGTGGACAGAATTATTTTTTTCCTAAAAATGCAGAAACAAACAAACAAAAAAATATTTTCAAAAATATCTGTATCCATGTTGATGTGGCCAAAGTTTTTCCTGTAAACGTCAACTATTAAAGCATTTTGACATGCTTTGATAGTTGGAAGTGTTGTCACATTTCGAGCTTCAGGACACTGAGCAGTGTATAAAACACTTAATGTCAGAGTATCCATCTTATTTTCAATAGAGATGTCAGAATAAAGTAGAGTGAGATTTGCACGTCCAACATATCTTCATAGCCATATAGTTGTTCTTTATATATAGCTGTCAACTGTCGTCAAAGACAGAACTTGTAATAACCATGTTCATAAAAGCATATATGGGCCAGAGGAACAGGTGTCATGCACCCATTTATTTTTGGGAAGGGGTACAAAAAAATAATTATAATAATAATAAAACCATGTCAGTGTTCAACCAATCCAAATCTACATGGTAAATTAAATGACACAAATGACATGGGTTACTGTAGCTGTCTTATTATTTTTGGGAGGGTGTGACAACCAGTGAGATTTACACTCCCGGCCTTGAGACAGAAAAAGCCAATCAAGCAATTGAAGGGTTTACATGCTGTAGTAAATCGATCCCCTAACAAATGATCTAGGTGTGTTAGTCCCAGTCTGAAAAAATCAACTTTGGGACAATTTCAGTTGGACTAAAATGTTTACATGACATTTGAAAAAGTCAATTTATTGTTTTAGTCCAGCTTAAATCGAACCTTATAAATGCATGTAAACATGAATGAATTTTCTGTGTTAACGGCTACCAAGCAGAGCCTATTTGTAACGCGTGTTGTGGCCAGAACACAGAGGGGAAAATGCACTTTTTACCAAAACTACACTGAAATAAGTACTTTTTTCATATCTAAAGGTATAGGCCTATTTAATTATCACATGTTATTATTAATATCTTAATTAGGATCTGTACAAAGTACATAACCAGGCTATTTGGGAGAAATTCAATCTACAGAGCAAGAGTAACAAAGTCTAACATCCCAAGGCCTCCCTCATCATACCAGAACCTTGTGAAACTACATTCATTTTGACTAGAAAGTTTCACTCAAACTAGCCCTATAAAGCCATAATTCAACACCACATCTGTGTGTGCTTTATTGGTATCTCCTGCCCTGTGAGTTTTCAAGTCAAAATGCTCACCAGAATTTCAAATGTATCCACTTTTGAGGGATAACAGGCAACTTGTAGTCGGCAATCTGATCACACCAGCAGTTATATTTCCCACATCCAATTTACCAAAATAAAAGTTTCATACATTGTGTAGACTCTCGCATTTTGATTGGAATATCAATCTGTCATAATGTCTATTTATTTATTTGTTTACTGTGTAGTAGTATTTTGGTTCATATAATCAAATAAAGAGCACGTCTATACCTAATTTATTTCAGTAAAACGGCAATCGGAAAACAACTTTGTTGTGGAGAATTGACAGCATTGGCTAGAATACTGAAGGACGGGTGACACAATATAAGACTTCTTTCTGCAAAGTCTCACGGCTCAATCTGTTTCAAAGGAGATGCGACTCATCTGAAATTAACTGACCTACACTATAGACAGTTGATGGGCGCTGGCGGGGCTATAGCCTACTGAATTTGGCATTGGTTCAGCCACGTTTTTAGAGAAAATAACTAGTCTATGCTGCGATTGTAATTGAATTGTCAGATACAATTTTATATTGTATGGAAAAAAGGCAGAGCTCAAAAAATTTGAGGGGGCACAGGCCCCCTCATTTTGAATGGGTACGACGCCTCTGCTGAGGAACACACACAAGGTTTTCCCTGGCAGGCATCAGAACTGGTTTAAGAGTCAGTCAGTATCTAACGCAAGAACAAAAGAATCCAAAGATGTTTGCTCCACCATACCTTTGCAAACATGGCCCAAGTATGGGGAAAGGTCAGGGAGGTGCCATTACACTTTCATGATGATCATTTATTTATTTTGTCAAGTAAATCCAATCAGAATGCCTGGGAGCTGCCCAGAAAGCAAACAGGGATAATTAGCAACACTGGGAGAGGTGGCGTCTCCTTGTACTCTGGCCTCCACTCGCTTTTATCTGTGGGAGAGGTGGGGTGGTGGAGGAGCTAAATATTGATGGAGCTGCCCATACTCTGTGAAACTAAAACACACTGTCCAGCTTTGTTGAGGGCTATGTTTCAATGCTGGAATGTCTTCTCATACACACATTTTGAGACAGTTGAGACAGGCTACCCCAAAATTCATTCTGACATTTTGATCTTGTCATTAAATGCTCAGTTTGCAATTACATTATTGTATCCTCTGGTAAAGTAATGCCACCAAACATACACCAAACATGCACTTTGA
Source organism: Neoniphon sammara (assembly GCA_900302535.1). Classification (NCBI taxonomy): domain Eukaryota; kingdom Metazoa; phylum Chordata; class Actinopteri; order Holocentriformes; family Holocentridae; genus Neoniphon; species Neoniphon sammara. The sequence continues at coordinate 23,570 of OMKZ01017873.1, read as the reverse complement.
CATGCAGAGCACACAGAATACACCAATAGGCTATAGTAGCAGATTATCTTGCAAAACACATTAAAAACAGAAAAAAAACATTATTTTAATCATTGTGGATTTTTAATCTAGCAATCATATTCTGCTCCTCGTTCCATGTTTTTGCATGTAGCTAATTAGTGCATAAGCTGTATTTTTGTCCTTATTTAAAACCAAGACAATATTGCTGTGCCTGCCTAAGTTTACACAAGGGACCTGTGTAGACATCCCTTGTGTGTTCAAACTCATTCAAACTCTCCACCTCTGGATACTCTCTTCTGTTAATCCCCAAAAGAGTTATTTTACATACAAATTGAACTATGTTTTAACAGGATTTATCAGTATGAAGAAAGACTGGAGAGGTGAGTAGGAAATTATGTGTTCATATATGTGCTCGCTCCTTAGTACTTGCTGCCCTAGGCACTTATATCGCCTGCATCACCCATACAAGAAACTGCCACTGTTGGTTAGTATATTCTGTTTATTACCTAGGTTTTGCCATCACGACAAGTGATTTTGTCCAAAAGTTCATCACTTATTGCTCAGCTTTCCAACAGACATCCAGGGTCAATGCAAACTACAACCCAAAAACCAAGGAAAGCAAGCCCAAAGCTGGTCCTGCTGACCAGCTAGCATGTAACAAGAATGCAGCCAGCTCTCTGTTACTGAGAGATTCTTTCAAGTTTTTCTTGCTCACCACTTGACGGAAGCTGAGCCAATACTGATCCGGTGTTGGGGATGATCAAACACATTATTTGCTTTTCTCTGCACTGTTTGTTTATAAGGTTTCCGATTAGCCGCACACAGATGCCAGCTATACTTTCCAGGGTTCCATAGTTGATGAATACTCCGGGTAACATTATCACTCCAGATGGTGTTGTCATCCTCACCTTCTCTGTCTCCATTAAACTGGAGGAGTAGCAGTTGTATTCCACCCCACCATTCTTTCCTATATAGCTTTTTTCAAAGCACAATCATATGGGCCAAAGCAATGTCAGCGGGGTCACAATCTCACCAATTACTTCTGTGAAACTGCTCCATGAAAAGTTTCACTCAGCACTTTTCATATTTTTTGTTAACATGATATGAACTGGATTAAGCTAGCCTTGACCGCCAAACTACCAAGGCATATTCTGAACTCACTTATCCATATGATATTTGTGCCAGACACATACAATAACAACTGTCCAAATAGGACAAGTATTGTTCTTTTTGTTGTGATTTATTATAGTGATTCATTAACATTATTGTCATTATTGTTATTACCCCCTCAGCGAATAACTTGGCAATGCAGCTTGAATTATGAAGTTAGCTGAATAAGAAAATTCAGGTGTAGTCAGTTTGGATATTCTGGTTTAAATTCTGTGCTTCACTTTGGCGTGACTGGCAGTGTGTCAGCCTACCATGCTGATTAGCAAAGGTTTCAGGGTTTTCACAACTTGAAGTTGTAGCTCTTCCTTGGATGAGTTACACTTGTTATACTGGGCTGACACAATATAATACATATTTTCACATTCACAATGCTCACTAGAAAGGGAGTCATAATTTACATAAAGGGCTTATTTTACAAAAGCTATCTCATCAGTAATAAAAAAAAAATCCCTTATCCATTATGTTTTAGTACATTTTATCTAACTTGTCATTCAGCATTGTAACAGCAAATTAATATGTAAAAATGAACTGTGTTCTCATAAACAATATTAAGTACACTCAAATTCCTTAAAAGTTTGGCCACACTTTTTCAAATTACAGCTACAAATGTTTGATACCAACAATATAGGCCACCGTAGGACATGGAAGACTGTGCAGTTTTGTTTTGTTTTTGCTTTTTTTGCTCAAGATCAATCGAGGTTGATCCTCAGGTTGAAACTCAATCTAAATGCTTAATTGTACAGTGAAACCAAGGTATTGATATAACTGGGACTTCTATCAACTCATTCTTGTATTTCTGTGTATTCATCATGGCGATCACTATTTATGACTAGAAGATAAGAAGAATGTTTAGGATCTCCAGCAAAACCAGTGATAGGGCTTGCAGTTCATTTTATCATTGTTTTCAAATACAGAAAAGGAGCAGTTCTACTCATTTTCAATTTAATGCTAAGACAGGCTGCAAAGCAAGGCAATCTGCATTAAAAAATGTTTCATTTCAGTGAACAAAATATAGTTGTCACCTACTGTTTTTGGAAGGGGCCATGTTTATTTTGATGTCATTACTGTTTTCATATGCTCTGCATGGTTCAAATCATTCAAGTGTCAGGTGTTTGGTACTCAGAGCACCGGGCTGCATTTATATATCATTTATATATTCAGAAAACTGCCAGAATTCCTTTATAGTCTCCATAACTTGCAGTTAAGTCGTGTGTTGTTGATGCCACCAAGTTGACTCCCAAATTGAGTCCCAAACACCCCAACCTAACACTAACCCGCTCTATCATAACTTCACACTATCCTGCAAAAAATGTGAACAAGCAAACATCTCACTTGACTTCAGAAGAAAACATATTTTAAGAGATTAAAGTCCCTGGAGTATGTGACCCTTATTCTACCAACATCGCTGACACATTTTTGACAAGTTTGCAGATAATGTCCCCGATCTAAGCCTTTCATGATATCTGCATTACCCACTACTTCTTATTCACAACCTTTCTCCACATTCAGTACCAATGCAATCCAGTCATGGTATTTTATTTCATGAGGGGTGAAACCATCCAGACGCACCTCATTTTCAAGAAAAAAGTTAAATGAATTGTTGTTCTTATGTCACTATGTAATTCTTCTGTTTGTCAGTGGGCAAGTGGTGAATTTCACATCCAAAAATTATTACAAGCAACAGCATAACACATGACAGGCATTTACTTGGTAAGTGTTTTGCTTAATAAAATAGTGATGACAGCCACTTTCTGTTGCAAACTATGAAGTGATGAGGGGAGGCAAACTGGCATCAATACGGAAACGTCAATATAACAATCATGTCACTTCACATCGTGGGTTTTCATAGTGTTTACATCAGCAGCAATTGCTAACAAGCCATCTATCTGCTAACTAGCTGGCCTTCCACAAAGTGAAAAGTCCCCAGACTCTTTTAACTTATATTTTGGAATGTGAAGGTTTATTAAGTTAGAGCAGAAATTAATTGAGCATTAGACTGGACTTATGAGACACCCAATAAGACTTTAATGGAAATGCTTAATGGCTTATGCAGCAGTGGAAGACATTGTGCGGGGGGTTGACATGCTTTACGAACATAGTCCATTCTAATATATGTCCTTTCTCAGTGTGCTGCAGTACCCTCTTGGATACTGATTGTAATGCCTCTTGGACCCTCAGGGCACCCAGAGCAGCAATATTGATTAGAGCTTCTGTCTCCTGAGTACTGGAGGCCAATTTAAGTGGCTGACTGTTTACCTCTGCTTAGATTATTATTACTATTTTTTACTGAAAAGACTACAAACACATACCACATGTCACTCAAAAATAAATAAATAAATAAAGCAGCAAACAGGCAACTGTTATGTCCTCCAAAACAATGATTGATGGTTGTCCAAACTAGAAGAAACTGGCACTTAGTCCTTCACACTGTCTTTTGGGGAATGAATATTGTCCTGTTTTTGAGCGTTATTCCTTGTATACCTTGGGGTGTGCTGAATTATTAACAATGTCCTAATGACAGCTATAGTCCTAGATATAAGCTTGACCTTAAAAACATTGATCTTCATTGATGCACCATAACACTATTATCCATAAATCCATTTACATTTGACCGTGGCAGAGTGATCTCAAACCTGCATTAGAGCTCAAAATTCACTTCACAATATATCACAGTTCACCCTATACCTCTTTAAATTTTGCTGTTTAAAGCGGTGATCTGTAAGATCTGTGTTTCTTTGATTTTAGGGACATCTCTTAATATTTGCAATGCTTTGGAATGCATTCATCACTTCACAATCCAACAGTGTGCCCAGTACTGTGACATCTTTTCCATGAATTTTCTGTTCATGCAGAGTTTCTGTAGCTTGCCGGCTTTTTCTTTGTCTGTTCAGCCTTGGTAGTAGCTTAATGGTGCTTCTGCTGCTGGAATGGGCAAACACATTATTTCCACTGATTTAGGGCATTTTTCTCATCAGTCATTCCCCAACTTTCCTGTAAAATACTTAATGAATTGTGTTGCATTACTGCTATGCAATGTATGTGACAGAAAGTAGCAAAATGGAGTTTTATTTATATGAAAATTTACAAATTGTCAGTCTAACATATTTAATTTCATAATAAACTAATACTGTTAGATTCAAGTATCCAAGAAGCAGAGCCAACCTTTAAACATCAACAACTAAATAGGTTATTAGCAAAGCATTTCATGCCTGTCTCTCAGTATTTTATTATACACATAAACATTGAATATGATGTGTTTTTGTCATGGCTATTTTGTAGTACAGCTTTGCGGTGAATATATGCATATAGTGTGTGGCAGGTTGGCAGGGAGCTACAGGGAGATAAGAGACCCTGTCTGTTGTCATGCCTGGCTCTAAGCGGAGATGACAGCATTCAAACATGGTGACCTTGTAGAGGGGACCGGTGATGGCTTCCCTGTGATTGAAGGAACATTTCTGGAGGCACCCTGCAAGGCTTGTTGGGTTCCGAGGGCCAATAGTCATGGGAACCTGCTCTGTGGCAACAGGAGTGGCTGCTTTTTTAATTATTATTTTATTTTTTTCATGTGCTGCCATTGATACTCCACCAGCAAATTCACTTTGACCTCACACCCACATAACTAACTCTTTCTGGACAAGCTCTGATGGGCATGGGTGAAAACTGGCTTGTGAAGGAAATGTATATTGATATGATAAAACATATTTCATCCTGAAAGTGTATGGTGTATTGATTTTGGAAAGTTGTACTGCATAAAAGTAACATAAGGTGTGAAGTGTTAAAAGAAACATGAAAGCTTGTAGATGAGGAGATATACTAAGTTCAAGCACTTATTCATCCTTGGATCAGTGATTATGCACAAGATTATACACAGTCAATACTTCAAAAATGACTTCGAATTTATAAAATGCTAAACATATACAGGTTGGGGAAAGCATGTAGAGGACTGTCAAGGTTTTTAAAGGTCTACTTAGCAAAAGTAATAGATGAGAGATGTCAGTTTCACAGTTTATAAGCCCAGTGTGTCCCTAGAGGGCTGCCGTAGCCTCTGGCCATTCTCCCCTTACCTTAGGCATCATCTGGAAAAAAACCTGATGCTTCTAGTCATTCTGCATCCCTGCATCTGTCTGAAAATAATTGGTCAGGAACCTTCTCTCCAAAAAGGGGCCATGAAAGAGTAATAGCTTGCAGCAAAAACATACATGTCTGACAGATCACATTTGAAACAGAAAATGTATAGACCTACACTTCGTGGAGCACAAACACAAAAGCTTCTTTAGAAAAAGTTTCCTTTACTTTATCCCTAGGAGAAGCATTTGGGGTGCATATGGTCAAGCATCCAAAACATTCAAGGGAGGCATCTTAAATGGCATTTTTACAACAACCAATGCCATAAGAGTGAATACTGGCAAGTTACTACATCTGATTCTCTTGATTAGTTCGTTCTTCATAAACGGAGATAATTACCTGTTATTATAACAGGTGGTTATGGAAAGTGCATTGTTTAAAAACCTTACCCCACATAACTGCATTCCTCACATGGAAACTTCTCTCTCTACATCAAACTGTCCATCATCCCTGTGATGGAAACAACAACTGGCATTTCACATTCAGTCGCATTCTCATATGCAATGGTACATATGCACAAAAGGAATAGTGTTTTCTACCACATTGTAAATGAAAATATATGAAATATACATATTTATTTACTTTCAATCCAGTGTTGTAGAGGACATGGAATGCATTCAGTGGTTTGGGCTCAGTTCTTGACTATGTAGCCAACCTCTAATGACTTGGCATATCTACATTTGCCATTCTTTTTGGCCATGTCTAATACAGCAGAAGAAAGGCTCCTGTGCTCAAGTACTGGGGGGAAAACAATACCATTGGGCTTTGCTCTACCTGTAAGCTCACAGATGAGACAGAAACAGAGAGAAAATTAAGGGGGAAAATCATTATTCTCTGAATGAGATGTCTTGGGCTTGATCAGAGTGTGAATCAAAGCCCATCTCTTAGACTACTTAACCATTCACTTTTAAAATTCCAACCTGATTGTACTTTTATGGAAATTTCTTGCCATCAGTGGCTGCATTCTCTCCTGTCTCCAGGTCCTCTTGTATCCCTGTAGATATCTGACTCTGCCCTTCATTAGAATTCTCTTGGTAAGAAAGCAGGAGAAATGAGGGGGAGATGTAAATTCAGTCGAAAAGAAAAAGGTTTAGATCTTTCCTTTTTTGTCCAGGGAATAGAAAAAAGAAAAATCATGGATATACCACATCATCGAGTCAAACCTGACACTAGGGCAGAAGACTCAAGAATGTGATTAAGAATACGCTCCCGCTCTTTGGCATCACTGTCATCATTGTAATATAAATTATATTAACAGCAATGATTATAAATTTAGTGATTACTAATACAAAACATTATATCAACAAACAGCAAGGAATAGCTAAGATTTCAGACACATTATAGACCATTCAGGAAAGAAATAATATTAGCACTGTAAGAACTATTTAGTTGTATTGAAACAAAGATAAATTAGTATATAGAGATCAGCAAAAACTGATATTGCTGACTTGTACAGACATATAAAATGGTTAAGAGACCGCACTGTACACTTTCAGCTTGAAAGTAAAGGGGCCAGCAGACATCCCTGGATGTGTTCAGGCCCGCTCAGCAATTCAAAAACCTCATTAGGCTGCATCAAACAGATGTCAATAATGGTACTTTTGCACAGTGAGAATGAACTACAGAATTACAGTGGCAAAAGAAACAAGTATACAAGACCTTGGTTTTAGATTTTGAAAACGGGGAAATATCTGAAATTTCATTATATACATATGAAGGGTTGTTGTATCCTTTTTTATTTCCATGGGATTATAATTTTTCACATGCCAGGTATGGATAGATATGTACTGATAGTTTAAAGTGATGCACAATCATCAAAATATAAAATATAGACCTACTTTGTATAATGTGACAGCTGGAAATGCCTCCAGAAACACATTTTTACTTTGTGTTTTTTTTTTCTCTCTGTGTTGACCCATAAATAATAAATAAGAACTTAAAGTAAATAATTTAAATCGTATTGTTGTGTTCTAAAAGAAACAATAAGTAAAAACCCATTACTAAAATTTTTCTTTCAGTCATGGAGGGTAAGTGTTCATCTTATGATTCACATTAATAAGGCAGTGCTAATTCATTAAGCTGTCATGTCAGGCAATGTGGATTTAAAATTGTTAATGGAGCAGGTGGCACATACAAAGTGATGTATTTAGGCTGCGTTAACTGCAATGTAAAACTTCTTTTGTCCTCAGTATACCAGAACCTTGGTATATTACTTCCACATTCTTCCGTTACAGAAATCAGTGAACAACTCTTTTCCAAAGCCAGAAACAAGAAAGCTGGACTCTAATGTGTAAAGTCATCTTGAGAGAAAGCCCAGAGCTCCATTAAATAAATGTAAGACTGCTTTTATGAACGCTGCAACAGTACTCAGAATGGTTTTCTGGAGATATGGGCTCATTTGCTGGTTCAGGGCTATTAGCACTGCTATGAGGTAAAGCTAATTTAAGTATAAAAGCTTAAACATATTAAAGTCAGTCTCCATTTTATTGTGAATGGACCGGTGCCAGGTAGTCATTTGATGAAAGTAGATTCAAGTTTAGAGTCTTACGCTGTATGATGAAAATACTGTCCTATGACTTATGCTATATATTCTTCTATTCTGTGAAGAAACAGAAATATAATGTCTTAAGAGCATAATATCGTCAGCACATCATATTTTAATAGCTCAGAGCACATAGAAATTGCCCCCCCCTCCCCAATTCTAGCACTGAGCAGCTACACCACTAAATGAAACACACATGCCTTATACATGTTATTTGGACCAGGACACCTTCGTCACCCTTGGGCTTCACTGCTGACAGACTGACACCTAATCCTCATTTCTCCACTGATACTCTTCATTTCTTTAACTAGCTGTGGATTTCCTCATAGAAACCAGCATCCATGGCCTTCTAGTTAATCAATGACACCTCTGTGGGGGTTGAGTGGAGGATTAAGTGAATACAAAGCATATTATTGATGATTATGGTGATTAATAATGCACCCATGTGTGATGTGGTTCAGTGGGTATTCATTGATGTCAAGTGGTTGGGGGTTAATTAGATAAGGCCTCAGGACGATTGCCAAAGCCTAACACATTATCTTATGAACAAACAACATAACGTGTTATTCCTTATTTTATCTTTTTACAATTCTTACAGAAGCCTTAGCACAAATTACAGCTTCTTTTGGTTTAAGGTTTCTTTTGATTTATTCACACAGAGCTTTTGTTTGAGATTACTATCACCACACATCCTCTGCCACACCTGAAGAGAAACAAACACACCTGAAAAGTCCGACAGATGTAGATGTCCCAGTTTTTGCTTCATGTATGGCATGCAACAGTGAGCTACTGCCTCTCTGTTTACCTGCCAAAATGCACTTTAAAACTTCACATTTTATTGTTTTTCAGTACAAACTAGAAAGTGCAAAGAATCGTCTGGCAACCAATAACTAGTGATAAATGATGTAACTGTGGTGTTACTTTGCTCTGAAATCCAAGATACTATTGGGTAAAAAAATAAAAATATGTAGTTATTAAAACCAATTTATTTTGGTGTATGCCTTGAACAGGGTTATGTTTTTGTTTTTGTTTTTTGTTTTTTAGTCATCACAAGTTTTTTTTTTTTTTGTGCATTTGTATCTGTGCTTCTTAGCCTTTTTAGCCAATCATTAGTGGCACACAAATTTAAGTGATGTTTTTATAATCTTACCATTGAACTTCTTGTACAAAATGAAAAAGAGCAGGCTGCTGTAGTGATTGCAGTGCTACAATCAGATAGCTGCAGCACAAACAGGAGTTCTCTAGTATCTTCTCTATTTCCACATCGCAGGTTTTTTTCTGTGGATGATCACTAAAACAAGGAAGCTGACTTTTATGATATTTGACCATTCATATTTGCCTGTGAAAGCACCCACCTGTGGGTTCACTAAAGACACCAAGCAGGATGAAGCTGGCATGGCAGAGATCACTGGTTCCTGACAGGGCCACAGTGCCCTGTGTGACACTGTGCAACACTTTTCACTGCTCATTCCCAGGGCTTAAGGCATATAACACTCAGCAGCTGGGTGTTGTATGCCAGATGTACGGTAAGATCTCGACTGGTCTTCATGATTAGAAAAAATGTATATTTATTGAGCGCTCTAAATTTGTCAGCCTGAAGTCTGAGAGTTATGAAGATCAAAAACTTTGATCAGTGCATTTGTATGACTTTGTGGCCAAATAATATGTTGCTGAATCTTATACAAATAAATAAATATGATGTTATTTTGAATCAGGGATAAATTTCCTGCTTCATTAAAATGATTAAAAGTGATGATGAGGCAAACTACAATGATTTAATATTGATGTAATAAAATACTGTAAGCCAATGTGGTCTAATGTACACTTGATTTCTGTAATCAGCCGGCTTGATTTTGATGAATGCTCACTGTTGTTTTTCCTCACCGACTCGGTGTGGGCCTTTCATCTCTTTAAAGCAACTGAATATTGAG
>OMKZ01017873.1:0-13782 GCA_900302535.1 Neoniphon sammara | reverse complement strand
TTTTTAGAGAAAAAAAAAAAAAAAAAAAAAAGATTAACAAGGCCATTTCTCCACCAAATAATATATATATATATACACACAAGTTGAAACAACAGATTAAAAGAGGGATTCTCTCTCAAATTATGCCGCTGTACTATCTTTGAAGCAACAGAGAGTAAAATATATCTGATTTCATATCTTTTAATAAAAAAGTAAAAATAAAAAAATAATAATAATGTTAATAATGTATGTTTGATGGATGATCCAGGACTCTTTACTCTATGAGAGCAAGGTTATAGTAATACCTTGGATGTATTGAATAGAAAGTTATAATTTTGCACAGCAGTCTGTTTCAGTGCAAAGCACTGTGGGGTCATTTCCCCTGGTGGTGGTGCTATGGTAACTGTATAAAGTTCAAAACTTTGAAAATTACTTAAAAATTCCTGCCATATGTCCATCACTCTGATGTTTTTAAACTAAAAAACTACTTAAATCGTTCAACTATCTCCACCTCAAACCACACTGCTGCACCATTTTTAGACCTGAACGAGTAATTATTTGCTGTTAAAATGCGTCCACATTTGAGTGTGTAGCACACAAAACTGCTCTAAACATTTTCCTTAATAAATTATCTAATAATTTCATATTCTTTGTGAAAATAATTTGTGTTTGAGAGAAGACATGTAAATTTCACCCATTTATATTCAATGGTTTTAAATTTTGCAGCCATTTCATAACAGGGGTGAATGGGAGATGAGCATGCTTGAGAAATCATTTACAGAGGAGCTACTTTCAAACAGTTAAATAGCAATATTTACAAAACTATTACGTCTGATATTTTTTTTACACTTTTTTATTTTCTGACAATAAATTTTCAATATACAGTAAAACTTTTAATCCCCCTTAATGCCTGAATCCAGTCACCCTATTGCTGTATGCAACTATATTTTTCAGAATTTTTTCTGCCTTTCACTTGCCTATTAGATGTTTCTCACAAACAATATGCTCACTATGTTACAGAAACTGGTTTTACACAAAATGTGGCCACACAAGAGCATCCCCAGATCTAAGGTGCAGTCACATAATCATTCAAGTGACAAGTTTGCAAGAAATCAGCAGACCATTTAAGTTTCCTGATTAGCCGGATATCATGATGGACGCAGAAGAAATGTAGGCTGTAATAACTGCTGGCTGCCCTGGGAAATGGCATCAAGGCCAAGGCAAGTCACATGGTAGCCAACCAGCACTTCCTCTCATTACTAAGAAGCCATGCACCAGCTCCCAGATGCTAATCAGTCTCCCAGAGACCTCAGCGCTGTGTGGTTGGTTAGTACAGATTTATAGCTCTTCTCAGCCCTCCACTTTTATTAAAGGTGATATTTCACACAGAAAGAAAAGGATGTTCTCCAGACAACTGTTAAAATGCAATGCAAAGTTTCAGGCATGAAAGGCAAAAACTGTAGGATTATTCCACAACTATTCCAGGGAGGATGAAAAAAGAGGAAAGAATGTGGAACGAAAACATCAAAGGGGCACAGAAGAAGGGGAAAAAGAGAGAAAAGCTGTGAAATATTTAGCATGGAGCCCCAACAGGTGGTCAAGAGTGCAATGCAAGGCTATGGTTTCATTACCATGAATAATGGATGAAGCGTGTACTTATGAAATTTAGTAATTTGTTTTCCTTTAATTGAAAAAGAAAATGTGATACATCAACAACAACAAAAAAAACAACAACTAGAAAATCTACAAAACTAGATTGTTCTTACATGTTGTCAAATGACAGTTACCTGGCAAGGTTTAAATGTGGAGACTAAATCTTTAATAAATGTCATTGTTCAAAGCTTTTTGTCCTAATATTAAGGGCTGGGAGTAAGAAAATAATAGATATAAAAAGCGATTTCAAATTTTGTGTAAATTGGGGATACAATGTCTAGTGAGCCCTTGCTCTATGGATACTGTTCATGATTGTTGCATATGTGGTGCTAAAAAAAACACAAAACTGTTTTTTTTTTAACTATTATCTATCTTTTTCACCAGAATTGTGTTTCCATCATTACTGTTCACTAAAAACTAAGTAAAGAAAAATTTGTGTTACAGAGGGCAAGGACTCTGCAATCAACAGCCTAAGTCATGTCCCATCGAATCTGCAGGCTCTGTGGCTTAAGAAGATGTGAAGTCACTTGCTTGAAATTTGATACAGTTTTTTGGCATGTGAAAAAATACTTGCGCCAGTGCAATGCTCATAAGACGTTTTTTATGTTTTCATCTGAATTATAATCTGTAAATGAAAGCCAGTGGTGCTTGAGAAAAAGGTCTTTTCAAGATGCTTGGGTATTATTGCATAAATGGGGCCGCATTTGGTTTTGAAAATTGCAAGACATTTGAAAAAATGTGTGAATCATCTCTGATTTTGGGAAGGTGTCATGGATAAATTATAAGTAATGAACATTTGGGATCAGGATTGCCAGCTGCAGAGGGTGCAGAGTATTTCTATCTAATACACTGGAATATGATTATCCACCTTTTCATCTACATCTCATCAATGTTATCCACCAACTGTGGAATTTGATTTCTCTATTTTCTCTATATTTGATTTTTTTTTTTTTGGATTGGAGTATATTACTATTAACAATGCCGTTGTACATGTAACTTAACCGGATCTCAACTTGAGTGAGGTGATTCTACACTAAAAATCACATAAAATTATTTTTTCTTTGTTTTGTAGAGACTGATTTTACCAGAATACATTAATAGCAAAAATGAGAGAAACTAAAATTATTTTATTGCAATGAGTTTACACAAAACTGTGAATCATCATAATGCTAGTCATATATAGCAATGCAAAAATTACTCACCAACATGATTAATTTCTCCACTGCATAGTAAAATAGTGCTCAGAACAGATTGTAATGATTATTCTTGAGGCATTTTTGAACAATGCTACCATACACTGAATAATGGCAGAAAAGGGTTTCAGATTGACCTTAGTATTGGTATCAACTGCAGTGTAAGTCTTTATTCCAGTGCCACTGTGGGACTGCAGTGAATAAAAGGGAGTTGGAAGGTGAAACTGGAGAAACTCCGGTAGCAAGTTGAAATGTGGTGCACTGTCTTTTTAGTCCATACTGTTACAACAAATCTTGGTTTGGGATGTACTGCAAGTCTTGATGGTAAGACTACACAGCGGACGATGGACCTTGACATTCCAGACCTCAGCTGAATATGGAAAGACACTGATGTCCTCACTTGGGATGTTTTGTGGGATTGTGAATGACTCTGACATGAGGCAGCACATTGACCTGAAAATCACATAATTTGGTTACTGACTGTGAAATTTCGGTGAAAGTCTGTTGTTTGGAGTTGGGTTTGTCATATTTTTTGCTGGTAAACTGGAGGTTTTTTCACACTGGTCTCTCTGTGTTTGCCATCTGGTTCAAAAGTTGCACATCCTGTAGTGAAAAGCACAATCACACAGGTTTGTCTCAGTACTGGAGGTTACCAGACTTGCTGCTTCTTCTTCTCTTTCTCATCCTTCCTCACTCGCCAGCCACTATTGTACATCTTAATATAGAAGCAGAGAGCCTGAACATCACTTCCTTCCTTCTCTCTCATCTACAGGCCATTTCATTAGCTGCTCAGTCCACCAGGCAATACAGTATTTTATACTGTAAAGATAGACTTTCTTTTAACATTTAATCTGCATGAAACTAACAGTAAATTATAGACGACAAGTAACAGCACCAAATCAGTGATCTTTTAAGACAAGCCTTTTAAGTTTTGTCGGTCTTTCACAAGGGCAAATCTCCACAGATGAACCCTGTATCTCTAAGATTATTAAAATACAACCCTTAGGGAGAACAAACTGCAAGTCTAGCAACTACTTTATTAATCTCTCCTTAAATTAAGGAGCAGTGGTGGGCATCCTTTTCCTGTGGTTTTCCTTTGCAGGTTTTACACACACATACACGGATTGTAGAAGCCTGCATAGGTTCATAAACCCAAATGTCCCCTGGCGATTATTAGACACACTAACGACAATGCAATTAAGACCTTCGCCTAACTAAGAACAACTGAGTATGCAAAAAAGTAAACTGTGCAGGAGTGTTTTTATTTGCCTTAATTCATAGACAGGTCCTGAGTCTATCTGCCTTACAGGTAAGTTTGAATTTCATTTGGCTGTGCTCTCTCTTAGCAAACCAGGAGATGAAGAAAATGGGTTAATTAAAATATATTTACAAATTATACTATTCAAACTAATTTAGTTTCTGAAAAATGAATCTCAATTACAAAGGAAACTGAAATGGAAATTTCTGAGCATTAAAATGGATGAGTGTTGTATTATGAGAGAGTCTTTAGAATCACAGATCTTTTATTAAAGTTATCTACTAGCCTTTTGCAGGATTCTGAATGAACAGCGCTTACAGAGGATCACACGACAGAGTGTTCCCAAATTATGTATGAATTCATACTGTGCAGCATTCATGGAAAAAATGCAACTGGGAAATGCTGGGAGAGGTCACCTTCATTTTTATTTGGGCTTTCAATTTGACCATGTGCCAGCATGAAATCACACTTTTTTTTTTTTTTTTTACTGAAATATATTAACAGATTATGTCGTGCATTTTCTATTTCTGCAAAATCTGATCACTGACTTTGATCTGACAATACAACAAAACGTACCATATCATTTTGAAATAAGTCTTTATTCAAGGCATACAAATTTATACACATTGTACAAAGTTATTTTTATTCACTTCCTTACACAGATCTAAATAACACACTCAACAAATTGATGTTATTGCTCATGACAAAACTATCAAATTAGTATTTTTTACAAAATGTTAGAACATAAAGAAAATCCTTCCACCAAGGACCATGTTCAGAGTTTTTGAGTTATTTCATTTATTTACTTATTATTCATGGTCTCTTTTATGAAATAGCCCTCACTTTCAATGGTCCTAAGCTGCAATAGCTGCCCAAATTCAAAGCTGATTAAAAAAAAAAACAAACAAACAAACAAAAAAAACATAATCCTTTATCAAAATGAAGACACATGTTGGTAAAATTGCTTAAATATTAAGACATATATTCAAAAGATATAAATTCAGTGTGTCTTTACATTTCATACATTAAAGTTGCACATAATGTCCACAGTGTATGACTGACATATTCATTTATGCCAATTCAGTATATACAATATTTTACATTCAAACAGTGAGAACCCTCAGAGCAGCGTAATTATGAAACCCTTATTGCAGATAGCAGCTTCGTACCAGTTATTTTTGTTCTACATATTTCTCCCACATTTTACTTATTATTCATTTCAGCTGTGAATATACATATCATGATTTGATAATGCAACCGTAAAGAAAGATTTTTTTTTCCAGCCATAAAGCAAACCATTTGTTCATGAGCCCCATTTTTGTTCCTTTGACTCTGTCATACACAATTTATTATTTATCCCAGTCTTCTGTATTACAAATGGTCTTAGGATTAGGACAAATCAGGGCTCTCCAAACTATCAGGAGGGAAATGGATTCCTGAACAATATGTGTCGACAGAGAAATTGGCAAAGGAGTGACAGTGGCCCTGGAGAGGGGCCAAACAATGCCTGTATGTCACAGGAGGAAATCGCGCTGTTCCACTTGAGACAAACACAATTTCATATTAATGAATAATTGAAAAAGTTTAGAACTGGGTTGGGATAAATGTGTGTGAGTGTTACATGTATCTATGTCATGGTAATACCCGGTGTGTTTCCAGTACCTCAGCCATATAGAGCTGGGTTTCTTATGTAGGATTTAGTGGATTGATCATATGAGGTCATAACAATATATTTAGTTCAATTTCATCCAATACTTACCTTCAGAATGCTAGGTTTGAGTTTATTTTGATTTCAGCTTTACTTTCAGGCAACTTATCTGTTATCAAGCGGGATAATAAACCCTTAAAGAGCATAACTCATAAAATTAAAATACGTGAAGTATATTTCAAATCATTTTAGTAACCTCCATGCCTTAAATTGCCTGTAAGCTGTATTAATTGGCCTTCTCATACATGTATTTACAACTGATCAGCATGAAGTTACCGTGCCCATGCTTGTTAACCTGTGCCTTGGTAACAAGGCCAGGGCTCGTTTGTGACATGAGAGGAGAAGGAGGAGAAAGGAGGGGGTGATCGACACAGAGCACAGTGCCTTGACTGGAGACGAGGATGCTCCATGCTGCACCCCCATCCATGCTAATGATCCAAGCTCTACACATAATTAAAGCCCTGCTACCCCTCTCCTGTGAAACGCAAGGGGGGATTCATGTACGTCTCCCAACGTAGCTAGAGGAGGTTTGGAAAACTTCTGAACATCTATGGTCCATTATGTATAATTTCAAAACACATCCCAAGTATGAGGAAAAGAAACTTTTCATTTTTAATGACAAAATCATGAATTATTCTATTTATTGTATACACTCACTCTTTCAAAGGTAGCTGGTCCATGAAAGGTGAAACTGAATCATGAGGAAAGTCTTTTTGCTGTTAAGTAGGACTTACGGCAGCAACCGACACCTGTTGAACACTCTGGAAATGAACCCTTTTTTTTTTTAACATACATCACTGTTTCTTCCCTTCTTTTGTTTTCTACCCAGTCCACCACCATACTATTTTATCAGTCTCAAAAGACAATGGTAAGGTAACATGACAAAAACGGAAGACAGTTACTGTTGGTCCCATATTGCATAGTAAGCAGGAATGATACAAACTCTACTTACTAATTCACTGAGAAAAATGTTCAGGATTAAGTTCATCTATGTAATTTAAAATTGCATTGTTGAAAAAACAACAAAGTTGAATGAAAGTTGAATGATGGATGAATGAAAAAAAACAAAAAAAAAACAGAAAATGGCCAAGATATGAGTCAAGTGTAAAAGCTCATTCCATTTAGCTCAAAAACAGAAATTCAGCCGTGTGATGTACATCAAAATTTTTAAAGAGAATATCATAAGAGTGTTCATTGTGAGAAAAAGGCCATCCATGTCTTCATGTAGTGTAAAAGTACATCATGACTGCTGTGTTATTCTGTTTTCCGAAGTCTGAGAATTTCAGCCATGTTTCTAGTTTTAATTACAATATTACTAGTTGTTGCATATCCTGGGACTGAGCTGTGTGCTTGTGGCTTGTGAGACGCTAGCGTTTAAAAACCAATAATGATTATCTTTTATACATGATTCATTAGTATGTCCTAAGGAAGCGATGCTTTTTTATTCCTAACAGGCTGACTTGACTGCTCAGTGTCTGACTACACTCTGTATTAAAAGTCGAAAAACTCCAGCCCTTTTTTGTTGAAAGGGAGATAGGGTATGCATGGCACTTTAATTGTTATCCATTATGTATGACAAATCTTGTTTGTTATTCAACGTTAATGAACTACACAAATTAAAAGGAATGCACTCTTGATTGGTGGGACATTTTCATCATATGTGTGCTTATGGAGCAAACTGAGTGCAGTTTGAAAATTCAGCCAATAGGTGTCCCTGCAAACCATATAAACTCTGCAGTATGCCATTCCTCCCTGCAGCGTGTTGTAACTGCAAACATAATCACCACCATCTCTTGCACTATCACTAAAACTAGGAGCCACACTGACAAAATATAGTAATTAATTAAGCTTATTCTATATTTTCTTTAGGTATTTCTTGTATTTGTTAAATTGAATAAACACTACCTAACCTCCTCCTGGTATTTCTGTGTGCACACTTTTAGATTAAAACATGAAAAATACCATTAGATTATCAATAGATTGGTTGAATGAGTCACAGACATTGAAAGGTTTAACTAAAATGATTTAGAAGAAGATTCAGAGATTCAGAGCTAAAACTCAGAACAGAATTAACGTACATTATTCCTGTGATTTCAGAGAGTTAAGTAAAACATTTGAGCACTTAAGCGAGTCTCTCCCACAAAGCAAATGTGTCATAAATCTAATTAGTGATGTTATCAAATTGCATTTTCTAGTGCTCCTCCATTGGTAATCATAAGAGCATGAACTTTGTAGAACACTTCACAGTGGAGTCATTCTCACACCGATTTAAAAAAAAAAAAGTGTAAATACTCATACATGGCTTTTATGAGTACATTAGGTTATCATCCTATATATTGTCAATGAAACAGCCTCCTGATAATGCCACTTGATGACAACATAGATTAGATTACAAATCTAAGCATGTTACAAATCTCATCTGCCACTTACAATACCCGATCTGCCCATCAGTTAAAAGTCCCCAGAGCTAACGCCTCCATCAAGCACTCCTCATTACAATTTACTGCTACCAGCAGCTGGAATGAGCTGCAAAGCAAAGCAATACTGAACTGGACATTTTTATGTCAACAACTGCATGCTTTTACTGATGTTCTCGCTGGTAATTGCTTTTGTTCCTAAACCCAGCAATAACTGTAACCTGGGCTGTGTTATGTCCCTTGTTCTTTCATTGCTTTTGACCGTCTTGGTTCTGTTTTTGTCTCTGCACTTTTATGTTGGAACTGATATTGTATTCTTGTTATTTTCTGGCCTGATGTACTGACTGTGGAGTGTTTCTGCCTTGTTATAACATTTGCTGATTTCTAAGTATTGTCATCTTGGTCGTTGCACTTCTCTGTTAGTGATTTGCAGCATGTGTCCTGTTGTAATGTATTTCTTTTGCATATATGTATTTTTTATTTAATCCAGATCCTTCTGTGCTTGAAATGCCTTTGTTTCTTTTCCAGACTGCCTTTGTGAATAAGCCATTTTCCTTACTGACCAAAAGGGAAAAGCAAGTAAACGTTGCATAATAAAACACATTCTGATGAATACTTTAGGTGACACTGAGTGAAAGTAATAATTGAAGTTTGGTTTTATATATTCTAGTTATTTGCGTATGTACAAATAATGATTAAACAGTCCAATATTATAAAGTTCCCTTTAAGTTAGGCATCAGTATTTTATGGTACTCTATTTGTTCACATGGTCATACACATATTTAATACAGCATACATTTTATGAGCAACCCTGGTGTACTCAAACATGTAAATGACATCCATACACTCCCACAGGCAACCAGTGCACATAGCACATAAATAAACATACACAAATTAGATAACAAGGTAGCCAGAAGAAGGCCTTTGTAGGTCTTTGATAGCAAACCACTATACTACAGAGGATTCTAATAGGTTGGCCTCTTTGCCTGTTGTTAGTATACCATCTGGTCCATGTAACAACTATATCCCTTTAGGCCTGCAAATAATGACTTTCCATATCCTTGCATCCAACCTGTGTATAGCTCATTGTGCTTTAGGGGAATATGTGACACTTCACGTCCCTCCCTTTCGCTTTCCTCCTCTTCACTATACCTTTACAGTTGATGTCTTTGACTATGGAGAGAAGCAGACCTTCGCTTGCAGGATAAAAGGCATGGGTAGGGCCCCTCAATCATTCTGCCCTCCAGGAGGCAAGAGGAACGAGGGATGAGAGGGATAGGGGGCCTGGCAGGGTGCAGAGATGTAAGACACATTTAGATACAGCTTTGGCTGGTGGAAAAACTGTTGACTTTTTTTCCCTCTCTCTCTTTCTCTATCCGCTTTTGTTGCCTTTGGGGACAAAAGCCATGCAAATATTGGCACTGGACCATTGAAACCATAGGTGAAAGCATATTTAAAATGTCAGGGTGCTGCCTGGAAACGTGAAACAGCTGGAAAGTGCATCTCCCACAAGGTGCTGTGAATATTGTGGCACGTACTGCTACAGGTAGAGCATTCAATCCTTTTGCCAAATTATGTGGTTGTTGTTATGCTGTGTGTGTCCAAGCTCCAAAAAAGAAAACCTTCACTAACTAACTGATATCTTACCTATCTGACATGAGCCAAGAAATGAAGTGTGTTAAAGGGTCGAAGCATCCAAATTAACCTCTTTGCATGGTTCCAATACCCCCTCCTCTCCTTACTCCACTCCTCTCTACATTTCTCATTTTCAGGAATTTGCTGAAACACAACATCTGTGTAGTCATGCTGGGGCGGAGGGGGATATGGGGTGAGCCTTATAGTTAGAGTCCTTACTCTGATCCAGGCGCAAGTCACCCCTGGGGAGGCTGCAGGGCCTGGGTCAGCCATATGGTGGCAGAAGCCCCTGGAGGAGCCAGCCCGATAAGCTGGATCAGCTTCAGCACTTCCTGACCAAGGCCCGGGCCGCACCACCAAGCAGGTAAATAAGGGGGGTGGTGGCGGCTACCCCTTAGCAGCAGGAACCAGAGCAGCACCATTAGGAGCCTGAGGGGAGAGAAATGGAAATGGTTTCATCCATTGGATCTGCAATGCTAAGGGAAATTAAAGTCAGGGCTCCTGAAACTTAGACTAAATTTGCTGAGCCTCTCTGATAAAATATTGTAAATGCTAACTTGTTGATTGCTGTGGCCATGATTTATTGTTTTTTGTTTTTTGTTTTTACTTTGGTTGATTCTGTAATTTACCTACTGCTAATTTATAGAAATGAGGGGTTCACTGAGGTCATATTTAACAAAACATCGTATCAGTTTCATACTTATAAGTTGTATGGACAACATTTTTAACGTGCAAGGTGGTATTTCTGAAAATAGGTATTTTTGTTTCCTTTTACAAAGTGGCACAAAAGATTACATATTAATTAATAACTGACAAATTTCTGCACAATTAAATATGTCCTTATTTTTTTCTTTACTGTGCAATTTGACAAGAACTCATGTCCATACTCTTTTTTTTCTTCTTTTGGAGATTCTTTGACTGCACTTTTGGCAAGAAATATGATCCGATCCATAGCTTACAATTATATTAAAGCTGAAATTTAATGACTTAGTAAACATATATTTGCAGAGTTGGATGAAAACTTCACAGGAGACACAAGAGAGTGCATCTGTGTTTTGAATGTGTAATAAAAATTGAACCATTTGGGGAAAAAAGCCTTTTAATGTTATTTCTTTTCTATGATCTTGGTTCTGCAAACAAAAATGAAGGGTAATATAATTGCTAATAACATAACAGACCCAATAAATATGTTGTCACTGAAAAGACAACATATTAGTAAAACCTGAATAGATTGCATGTTGGTTATGTTACATTAGACACATTGGTTTATGTGTCCAATGTAACATAACTGTAAGCCCTCAGGACCTGTGCATGGTGCCTCTACTGAGGAACAGACAGCCCATTTGTCTGCCGGCAGGTACACCAATCTCCTCTGTCAGAGTGGACTGTACCATTCACCGGACTAAACCAGCCAGCCTGCGCTCCTGTGGCAAAAAGGCCACTGGTGGACATGGTGTAACATGTCCTCAGAGAAATGACAAAAATGAGACATGCTCAGTTTTGGGTAGTGAACGACACCAAGCTGAAAACATGAATGAAGCCTCGGTTTCTTGTTGCACTCAATCAAACGTGGAACAGTGGGGAATTATGAAGGTGGTGACATTATTCTTCAGGCCTACTTGTGCCTCAATCAAGTATGATCAATGGCATTCTTGATATTTATTCATTTCCATCTCTGTCTTTAGTAGATAGGTCCGTAGACTGGAGTTTTGTTTTATTTTGAAGAATAAATTACATTTGTCCCAAGGGCTCTATATAAAGTAAATGTGAATTGATTTGTACGTACAGTAATCTGGTGAACAAAGCATCACTGCTTTTGCATTGTGGCATTTCTGTGTCTGGAATAATAGTGCTGAGTAGCCACATCTCCCTAGAAAATGTGCTTTCCCTTCAACATCCCTGGATGCAAGGCCTTCTTCTTTTTACTGCTCAGTTGCACTTGTGTGATTTGAAATTTGTAACCAGCAATGTCAATTTAGAAACATCAGAGGATATGTGTACTGGAGATTCACCTCATATATTTTATATAACACAAACTAGCAGAGTTTCAATGAAATTAATTCATGTAGTGAAGTCCCATGAATAGAAATCTATTTTAAATCCAGTATTTTGGTGTGATCTCCTCAATAAATCAAGAACTGGGGCCTTTTGAACCTGTGATAATATGAAATGAAAGTCTGCATTTTTTAAATAGGCCTATTCCAAAATCTTCCAGATAGTTTAATTGCCGTTTGTGGGCGAATAAAGCCACATTTTTACAAAATAGCTTGGGGCTGAGGAGTTGGTATTCCATAAGTGTGTTGTCACCCCATTTTTGTATGTTTCAGTGCTAATTACACTGAGTGCTTGGTGGGTCTTCTGTGAACTTTAAATCCCAGAGTTTAATGCTACCTAGCCATAGATGTAGTCTGATTATGTCAGATATTTCCTCTCAGCTTCGACTGACAGTTTTCACATATAAACCAAATTTTTATTTATTCTCAGTTTTTGTTTAGCTCAGGTTAATAAAAGAATCTGATAATATTTGAAATCACATCAATGTTTAATGTTGATGTTAATTCACTAATTACAGCAACAGAAGTGGAATTATAAGGCTAACACAATAAAAGCTCATTCTCCTCCCAGTGAACAGTATGGATAGATTAGTTGTAATTTACTTTCAAAGTCTAAAAAGAGACAACTTGGTCCTCTGAGAAAAGCCATTGTCGAAAGTTTTCACTCTGCGCCAAGTTTCTGTGCAGGGGCATGTCATTTTCATTTTGTTTGGCATTTTTGAGACGTCTGAGGGAGTTGGTGCGCACTTTAAGAGATGCTGACATGTTATTGTCTGAGTGCCTTTTGGTCTTCATCTCTAATAGAGAATGGCTTGCCTTTTGTATTTATAATGCATGCTCTCTTTGAGGCTGTTACAGGTGCCACTGTGAGACTCCTTATCAGTCTCTCCTTGTTGATATTCACACCAACATAATTGTTTTGCCTTTGTTAACAATATATTCGGAGGAGTATATGTAACATATTTGCTAATTACCAATTCTCTCAACAGTGTGGCCTTACCAACCCTCACCTGGTTTCTAATTAATTAGCTATGTTTATGCTAGCCATTATCACTTTGACAGCTCGTTACCTTCATCCCAGGAAAGGGTTCTTTCATGACAAATTACTAGGCTGGATGTGTGACACCTCTCTGATTCGCCTGTGGTGTCCCGTGCCGGGGACAAAAGCCCAGATGACTCTAACTGAGCTGTGTCTTGAAGATATGAGATATTCAAATGAGATGCTAACGGAGAGGGACTTTGTGATGCTGGATGTCTAATGTTAATGTTCTCATTTGAATATAAAAGAATCTTTGCCATTTTTTGTGGATCAAAAGTGAATATAAGAGATGTGAATCTGAGTTCTTCAGGCATGACTGACAAGACAATGGCAAAGTTTTACAATGTTGCTGTCTTTGTCAAGATGACACTCTGCTAGCTCACAAAGAAAGAATATGGGTTAAATGCAGGACATTTAATGTAATACAAAAACAAATATCTATTTTATTGAATATTATCTCCCTATACCACTGATGAACAACATCACACAAAGAAATGTACCTTCATTTGTGTATAGGGCACTTGATCTACTTGATACTACTCTCAACTGATTCAGATAGCAGCGACATTGTGTTACTGCTGTCTTTCTGCCTGCAGCGGGAGTAGCAATGGCTCAACAGACAGAAAATATGGTAATGACAACAACAGCATTGTACCAGCTGCTTATGGATAATGGTGCCCAAAAGTTTGTTTATGTCCAAACCCTATATCACAGATAACTTCCCCTAAAATACCTGAGTCATGAATACAGATGCCTTTACATGGGCAGCTACAAAATTTTCTGATGTATTTGTTATATATTTATTACGTGAGGGTATGTTCAATCACACCTTTATACACCTATATG
>OMKZ01017872.1:0-11172 GCA_900302535.1 Neoniphon sammara | reverse complement strand
CAAATGGTAAGCCTCACACCGCGCAAAACACACACACACACACACACACACACACACACTCACACAGCCTCTAAGAGTGGTCATATTTATGAAGACATGGATGCAAACAGGAGAGGAGTACAGAAGTCTTTAAGTGTGAGTATCCACTTCACGGCCCGCCCATCATTCATTAAAAATTGTGTTTGTGAGATTATCTAATTATTTACATCTTTCACTATGTCCAGAATCCACGTAATCCACTTACACGCTCAAAGAATAACATAAGTGTGAACTTTAACAAAAGCACCAACCCAGAGGACAAAGAGGTAAGCATTATCTCATTGTATTATATATGCTCTGTATAATCATGATTTCATAAATTAATATAAACTTTGACGTCTAAAATTATGTTACATATATTACATATAGAAACAATAATCACATCAATATTAGTACAAAGTACACATCTAGACTTTGTGTATTTTATTGTCCCCAGGAATCCAGACACTATGACACAAAACTCGAGTAAGTCACAGTTTTTGTGTTACATTTTAACTTTTATTAAGCTGGGCAGTTGGAATGATAAAAAAAACACTTATTTTATGTTCCATAAAACACTTGAATGCTCTACCACAGGCAATAATCTGTCATTAGTGTATAATAATGAATTTATCTCCTTTTCTCTCTGTCTGTCTCTCTCTGTCTGACACCCTCATTTATACTGTAACCAGTCTTCAGTGGTCTTCTAACTAATTCATGTACTGCCTGACAAGAATTTTTTTTTTTTTTTTTTTACTGTTGACTGGAATGGATCATGACTTCAGAACCTGAAATTTGTCTCCTTAAATGTTTCATAATGCTTTCCGTTTTAGTTTAAGAGGGTGATGCTACTCTTTTTGGTGATGCGTACAACTTGTATTACAAAATGTTATGTATGTATGTAAATTACATTCAAAATGCAATATATTCTATGTTTAAGCTCAAATTAAGTCATTTTAATACTTTAGGTTGTGTAATGAATGCCTCAGCGGGTCAGGCTAGGTGTCTAACCTAGGTGTTTTAGGTGATTTAATCAGACCAATGCAATCCCATGAAATTTTGTGTGTTATTGCCCACTCCTAATAAACTTTAAAATTTGTCAATGTCAATGCACAAAAGAGTCCTTTCACTCTTCTCTTCATATTGTTTTCACTGTACTGTATTTACATTGAGGCCTGCTAGCAATCCTAGTGGGAGTTCAGCTTCCTCATTATAAAACACACTGTGTGTTGTCATGATCCAGAGGGTGACTGTGCTGTAGTAGATGAGGAGATTTATGGAGAAAGAAATACTGTATCACTACTATTGTTTATACTAGATTTAAAAAAATCACTGGAAATGATGTAAAATGTTCCTGATTGTGAAAACCTGATATTGTGTGAGTGTGTGTGTGTGTGTTTGAAGAGAAGGGAGTTGGCTCTCCTTGATTTATATTTCCTCGCTGATTACAGCACATTAGCACATGTAGAGATAATTACACACCTACACAACTGTGGCATGGTAACCCGCCCAAAGCTGTTGAGGGATGATGACTGATGAGTGCACTTTTCAATGAGACACCTGACAAATGATGAGTCAATATGTTATCATTTCACCATGTGAGGTCAGTGTTATACCAGACGAGAAAGAAGCAATAAATTAATGGGTTGGTTTCAAAGTGGCTGAGTTCCTTTTTTCTTTTCTTTATTTATTTATTACATCTGATCTTTCCCATGCAATTCCAAGAGATGGAGAGGACAGAGTAGATTTGTTTCAGTAGAAAAAATGAGATAAGTCAAAATGAATGACATAGTAATTCAGTAATTCAGAGTAAATCCAGATTGCTCTTCTCTTCCTTGCTGACCGAACGTGACTGCAAGTGGTCAGCGTAGTGTCCAGTTTCTGATGCTTATGGAGAACCACACGATCACTGATGTTATTCAGAATGTAGCATAAAAATCTACTTAAAATAAACGTACTGACCTTAAGTGCAAGAACCACATAGGGAAGAAAAGAAAAGAAAAACACTGACTCACAGTAACTGGAGTTAATGAATTTGCGTCTTTATATATAGCTGTATTCAACTTGCTCCCCTGCAGCACTATATTCACTTCTTTCTCTTAATAAGATTTAAATAGCATCACTCAAAGACTGTTTAAATAATTTCCTTTTTAGGAAATTAACAGGGACACACCTAGTACCATTTCAAGGTTATTCCATGACATCAGTTAATCAGTTGTTTTTTTTTATGCCAATTGCTGCAGCTTGAAAACATTACAGCTGTCACAGTTGCCAATTCAAAGACCCATAAACTGCTGTTCCCTTAGGCCCACTTCCTACTTGGCACAGTAGTTTTATATAAAGACCAGAGGGAGGATTAATTAGGCAGTTTACATTACATTACATTTACATTAGTAAACATTACAGCAATCATTTGTGTTTTTAACATAGAAAATAGCAAGCCTTACAATAGCAAGATTTTATTTAGGCCAATATTTATCAACTCAAGGTTCAACCTGTCCTGTGTGTTTTTGCTGCAACTCCCGATCCAATTAAAGTGTCATGAAAATATGCTGGCCTTCATTGGATCAGGCATGCTGGGACAGTTGAGGATGGGGCGAAAACGTGCAGGATATGTGGGCCGAAGGACTGGGTTGAGAAACAACTGAACACCTCAGTTTGTTTGGACCAGGAAGTGACAGAAGAGGGGAGGGTGACTTGATGAGAGTTTGTTGCATTATTGTTTTGTTTTGTTTTTTGTTTTTGTTTTATTTATTTATTTATTTATTTTGTGAATCTCTGTCAAGTGGGGAATCCATTGTCTGCGTTTGATGATTGTTTTGTGAAACTGCAGTTAGATCTCAGCCAGTTGTTGCTTGGTGCAGAAACATAGGCTTCGCTGAGGCACAATTGGGAAGGAAATTAGGCTAATAGTATACGACATATAGGCCTAACATGTCCTTGCTGGCAGCAGTGACATTGTGTGTATTGTCTCCACAGCTGACTTCCTCCTCTGCTGTTAATGGAGTTTTTACATCTGTGTATCAATGGTCAAACAATCAGCAGGGTATGTTATTGGGATGAAAATGACCACATCTCATAATTATTTATTATTAATTTTTAGCCGTAGAAGCTGCAGAAGGCAGACTTCCTTAGTGTACCAGCGGAAATATTATCAGAACAGATATATCCAAAGAAATTAAATTGAATATCATGTGAAAATAAGAATTAACTTACATGATCTCATCTTTACAACCCAACAAATTACTTGACTAATTTAGAGATGTTCATGCTTTAGACTTATGTGGAGACAAAGGGCATCCTGTATAAAAATTAGCCTTCTCCTATTATGAAACAGTAGTCTGGTTACTCTGACCCAATCTTCACTTCTTCTTCCTCTTGAGGTTATTGTTACGCATACATCTGATGTTCTGCTTTCTCATTTAATCTCAGACAGTGTGTTTCCACAGGCCTGGCCACACCTTTTAGAGAAAGGGGGGCAATGAATTCATTTTCTCCATTTCTCCACTGGGTATTTATAATGACACAGAGCACAGAAGAAGAAGAAGAACAAGAAGAACAAGAAGAACAAGAAGAAGAAGAACAAGAAGAACAAAGAGAAGTTTTTATATCTAGATTTTAGATTCAGGAGAGTCAGACAAGTTAGACCAAAGCACTGACACGTACTGTGATGATGTGCATCTGGTAAAACCAATAATGAAAGCTCATCTGTCTGTTGTTTGTAACTGGTGATTTAGTCAGAGTGTACAAAGTCTACCTGATTACGATTTTCAAAAGCAATCACTCACTTTTACAAGACAGTTTTCCATAAGACACTACCATGACTTGAGCACATGAGGTCAGTGTTGTACTGGTAGTTACGGGCTACAGGAAGGAATAAACAGCATCGGAAATGCTGCAGACTGCTGTTAGATGAAGCACTTGTCAGATACAGGCCAGAAAACTCGTCAGCTGAGAGGGCCATGTGAACATGAGTTATATATTAGGTGACCTTTTGGCACGGCTGTCATCTGCAGCAAAAATTGTGAGGGATAGAGAAGTCCTGTTCCACATGCTGCAGCAATATTCACTTCTGCTTTTGGGATAAGCTCATTTATTTTTCTTTCTGCCTTTCTTTCTTTCTTTCCCTTAAGTTACATTTGCTGCTCTGGTAATATGCACATCATTTGAGAACCTTTCAGGAAATCCTGCTGTTTGTTACCTTTTAATCAGTTCAGAGATCATCTGATCACATTTGAGAGTTACTGCAGCTGGAGGAACTGCTGCAGACGTGTTGAATGGAGACGTGTGGCACACTGGCTCTCACATTGTCCAAGCTGATTTACATCACTTTACCAACAGGTAAGACAAAACCTTTCTTTAAATGTTTTGCAAAAAGGTTGATTGTTTTCTACAGTGGAGATTTATTGGTCATCTTCTTTGTTGAAACCACAAGTGGCAGCATGATTACACAGTACTGAGACTTTAAACAAAATAATAACATATAATAATAATCTTTATTTATAGAGCTTAAAACAGACAAGAAAGCAGGTAAAAAAAGATGAAAACAATAAAACAGACATAAAAGAAAGAAAAGACATTTCAATGGAGATTAAAACTCAAATGAAACTGGGAAAGGCTCTCTGATAAAAGTATGTTTTAAGAGGAGATTTAAAGGAGATCACTGACTCAGCCGACCTGATTTCCTTGGGCAGGTCGTTCCAGAGCCTCGATGCCCTGACTGCGAATGCTCTGTCCCGAATGATACAAAATGGTGCAACCTGTAGAGGTTCAACTATAAAACTGTATAAAACCGCTCCCTAATTAACTTATTGATTAGCTTTCTTCTAAATTAGTACACACAGCAAGCTATGCTCTAAAACTCACTGATGTTAACAGACACTTGCTCAGAGCCATTGACTGAATATTAAAGTAAAATTGAAAAAAAAAATCCCTAAATGCAGTCTCCCAATCACTTTTGTTTACAGAATGATGACAAAGAGCCTGATGAAAAAATACATTTTTGACTAGCATTGCCGGTACAGGACTGATGAATCATATAGGCCTAACAGTGCAAGTGGAGTTTAATCAGCTTGTGTTATTTCTTCTTTTCTTTTATCGTCCACCTCTCTCCTCCTTATACCACCATATCCTCTTTTTTTGCAGTTCTTGAGGCACAAAAAATCAGAATCTGGCCTGAGGTGACTGGATACGTTGGACACGACGTTACCCTGCCATGCCAGTTCATCAAAGGAACGTCAAACTCATCTGTTACTCAGTTCCAGTGGGATCTGCTGCTACCAGAACAGAAGAAAACAGCCATTATTGTCTCTAACCTCGCATCAGCTAATATTTTTAACACTACTTTAAAGGGGAGAGTGTCTTTTTCAGAAACTCCCAAAGATGATCAGTCTTTGATCATAAGAGACGTGGAATCAGCTGATGGAGGGTTGTACAGATGCAGCGTGGCAGCCTTCCCCAGTGGTTCATTTGATGGAACCACCAACCTCATTGTTCGAGGTGAGGCATCGTTAAAAAGTCAGTGGCCATAATAATAATATCATAGGAAAACTGTGAGTTAGTTCAACCCTGGGTGTAAAAATCAACACTCTGACAGTATTTATATAAGTCTATGCCCATCAGAGTCAATTTACTACAGTTAGTTTTGAACACCCGCCCCAGAGCCAAATCATCTGATTGGACAACACTTGTCAAGTCAATAACACTGCCACTGAAAAATTAACACTTATTAACACTGGAAACTTTGCTGTGTGTTGTCCATACATCTCTGTGCTACACCAATGCCACCATGACAAATTCCTGCTTATTAATTGTAACAGGTGGACAGCATGAATCTGATTCTTATCAAATAAGTGGGATCACATGAAACACCATGAGAAATATTGTACTGTGTAAGCGATTCTGATATCAAATAATTGGGATCATATCATAACATTACTAAAATGATGTATCACTTACCCAGAGCACATGATTGCTTTGGAAATAGACTTTGACAGGTCTTTCCTGGAGGTGATTTTGCAGTTCCACAGGTAATCACAGTCATGTTTCTTCTCCCAGACCAGATGCCTTTATCACCAGGGGAGGTGGCTGGCATAGTGATTGCTGTCTTGCTGCTATTGGTCATCGCGGCGGCCACTGCTTACTTCATCGTCATCAGATTTAGGTGTGTGTACGTGTGTGTGTGTGTGTTGCCTGATGTGCATTCTGCATAGCAATGTGCTGTTGAAAAGCAATCTCCCCCATTAACCCGCAGTATAAATCAGGAGATACGACTAATACATCAACATTGATGATGCTAATATATTTTATGGCGATAATATATTTGACAGTAATGTGGCCCACTTTAAATCCAATACATTCAAAATGTAAAGTGAAACTGATGTTCACTGGTTCATGATAGAGCACTCATTCTCAGTTATGTCATTCAAGATGAGATATATGCTTTCTACGTAAAGGTTTCTTGGTTTTGCAGGAAAATCCACTTCCTGAATTGCTTGAAAATGATCTCACCTCAGTCATATTTAGTGAGTGAACAGGCACAGAGGATCTAATCACAGTGCTGTTGATTTCTTTACACAGACATAAGGGAGTGATCAACCACACTGTGTTTATCGGTGAGCAGAACGTCACTCTCCACACCCACGCAGTTCCTCTTCCCTCAGTTCTCAATTCGGGTAGAAAATGTATTTTTTTCCACTTCCCTTTGTCTAAAGCAGATGTGTTTGCAGACACAGGTGGCCCAGCAGTGGATGCGGCCCAGACTTCTGCAAGCGAGGAGGTGAGCTTACATCAGCTGCTGCATGCAACACCACTGATAGTTATTTTTCTTTTGCAGGATGGGTTTTGGTCTATTTCAGCTGAATGAAGTGAAGTTAGATGAAGTTTTATTATGTCGCTGTTGTGACACATAAATAGCAGAGAAATGAGGCAGCTGTTTTGACCAGGCAATGTGATGACACTAATGGTGATATAACTGAGTACTTAAGTCTCAATCTAATTTCTTTCTCTCTCTCTCTCTCTCTCTCTCTCTCTATTTCACACACGCTCACTCTATAGGGTCTGGTCTACTCTGACATTAAGATCCAGCCATCCGGGAGCAGAACTGACACTCCTTTAGATGATGGCAAACACAGAGAAGATGCACATGCTGATGATGTCATATACTCCAAGGTGGTAGTGTCATGTAAGCACCCCAAATGATAGAGGTGCCCTTTCCCATGGACTGTACTGAAAAGTCAATCTTAAGCTAAACAGAAGGAAGTTGTGATACCGTGTGTGTTCCAGTAGCACAGACACTGATAGCTGTGGTAAGCTCTTATCTTGCCCAATCCTCTTCCTGCTCTGGGGTTTTCAGGTACAACATTGCCTATGCTAATGTCACAATCCTTTCAAAGGAAGCAGACACAATGTTCCTTGAAAATGTGCTTCATCACGCCATCACGAAACAACAGCACTTGCCGGCAGCTGCTGTCTCAACCTACACTATCACAGTGTAGGTGCAGGACTGTTTCTGCCCAGGTCGCACATACACTGCTCTGTCTTTCACTGTTTAAAAGTAAAGGGTACATATTTCAATCTCCGGTTCTTGTGTTGCACCAAACCCGCGTGTTTTCCTGTCAGAGCCAGAGTTTGAAAAATTGGCTTGCGACCAGTGAAATGTCATTGGGGAAACTCAACCCTAAGCTGCTTGTTTAGCAAGTCATGATGGCTGGAAGGTAGTGTGGATAGTGTAGAAATGGCAGCAGACAGCTCTGCGCTTTGTCTCTCTGTACATTTGAGAACATACAGTATGTTTCGGCTCGTGGTAACTGCTGTCCAATAAAGATTTCTACATTTTCACAGGGCTTTCAAATCTGTGGTCTTTTATCGTGCAGAGTATTAAAGGATAATTCTGGTATTTTTAAACCTGGGCCCTATTTTCCCATCTTTTTGGATCTAAATGATTACTAGGGACAAAAACTTGTGGAGTCTGTCTAATATTGAGTGAGAGCGCTATAACCAGCAACCACAAAACTGCTGCAACCTAATCCAATAGGGCATTTCTCCACATCAAAGTACATCCACTAAAAGTGTTTGTTTTTGCCACTGACAGGCTGACAATATTATGGAAAGCATCCCTACAGAGATAGACATGTGTCCAACATGTAACATAAGATTTAAACTGTCACGGCAGGGAATACAGAAAAGTAGACAAAAGTTGTTGAAAATGCATTATTAAAATTTTTACATTTAAATACGACACGAG
The DNA here is from genome assembly GCA_900302535.1 of Neoniphon sammara. NCBI lineage: Eukaryota > Metazoa > Chordata > Actinopteri > Holocentriformes > Holocentridae > Neoniphon > Neoniphon sammara. The sequence goes on along the minus strand of OMKZ01017872.1, from coordinate 2,909 downwards.
GACAGAAATGCAACTAACTTTCCACTTGAACAGCACAGACACGATGCCACTCTGGGACTGTTTGAATATTTTTTTTTTATTCCAAATGGAGTTTGTGTGTCTATAGGTTCGAACAACAGGGTGATCTCTATGAAGAGCATTACCACACTTTCATCCAAACGCCTCCCATCCCTCCTTTCACCCACAAACACACTATAGAACCTTTTGCTCTTCAATAGGAATAATAATAACAATTTAATCATAATATTCATCATCATTTTAATAATCCATTTAGCACTAGTATAGAAATATGAAAAAATACCAAAGAAAAGAACATAAAAGTAAACAAAAATGTTTGTTTTGTGGAGTGACCGTTGACAGACACCCCTTTTGATTTGTTTTGTGGCCCTCCCTTCCCCTTGACATTCATACCAGCAATATTCAAGCATTTTCGGGTCGAACCCCTCCTCTTCCCACTTTACAATATCGTCTTCACCGCAGCTAATTAAAGCTGTTAGCTGATGATTTAAAGCTCTTGACAGACATCCACATAATGCGTCCACATGGTGCTTTCACCTATCAAGTTTGGTGAAATCTTTTACAGTATGAAGCAGAGAAGATGAGGAAAAGACACTCTGGAGACAATTTTGAAAACAACCAGTGAATCTGCAGCCTTTAGACAAGAACAGCATCAGAAATAAAGATGTTTCCGGCAATTCTCCTTTTGTGTTCCTGTATCTGTGTATACTGTGTATGCAAGTGTGTGTGTGTGTGTGTGTGTGTGCCGTGCCTACTTGTGGAGTGGGTTGACTTCAGTTGCAGTGCCAGCATTCTCAACACAAAGCAGAAGTAAACAGAGAGAAAGAGACACATCAAACCCAGGCCCGATTCTGCTGACAGCAATCATTTGGAAAAATAGCATAATGTGTCTGAACAATGCTATCATTCATTATACGGAGCACAATAGTGTCAACAAACCTTTTTCACTGCAAAATGTGTAATTTTATAATGCAGACCTTCTGGTGCCATGGTTGAATGGCTATATTTAACATATATAATATCATCATGTTTGCAAATACTAACAAATAACACAATTCAGTTTGCTCAGACAACAATGTCCATACACTTTCAAGGGATTATTAAGCAGCATGACCAATAGTGTCTATCATTTTTTTTCAACCTGGGGCTTCATACAAGAGCAGAGTTATAGCACTAAGAACATCATTAAAAGCAACCAGATTCCCTTCTCTGCCTGGGTGAAAATCCTGTAAATTCATCAAAATCCATTTCTATCAGCATGTTTTCTTATGTTCCCCCCAGCCCCCCCGAATGAGCGCCCCAGTCACTGAGGGGAGTAATTAGGAAATCAAAAGCTTGAGACAGTATTGACAGGGCTGTGTTGAGGCTGTGTTGAGTCTATCGCCCTGGCAGCAGCCTCCGCTGTGGACAGCCAAGTCGGTCTGTTCAACAGAGAGAAGGGAAGAAGCTGCAGCCATAGCCTGCTGGCATAGAAGCAAGCCCCTTAAAAGATGCCCAGAATTACCAGATCAGGACAGATCTAATAATGGAAGTAGCTTAATTAGGGTTTTGTCATTCAAATACAGTGGTGTCCTTTTCACTCGCCGTCTCCTACCTCCTTTCTTCCTGTGGCTCTCTATCTGCCTTTCTGTCTCTAGCTCTCCCTCACCCTGTCTCTCCATCTCTTTTATGCTGTGTGAACAGAGGTAAAAAAGAAGTAAAGGCTTGGCAAGTGTTACCAAGGATAACGAGGAACATTAATTTCACATTTCAAAGCCTCTCGCTGTCTCTCCCTCCGCGTCGCTCAATTATCATACATTGCTAATGGTGCATGGTGTATACGGTTCTTCTCACTTTGAGTTACTGACAGACATACACGAAGCACACAATTATAAATACATTCACATACACACACACACACTCACACACTCTCACACACACACATAACATAAGTAAAGGCAACATTTCCTCTGCTACAATTTGCATGATGATGTACTGTATGTGTGTCTTCACGCCATTTCATCCACCTTCCTTAATGCCATCAGACAAAAGCAGCTACGGGGTACAGGGAGGGACACAAAACTCATCCACACAATTAGCCTTGGTCAGGTTTCCTTAGTATGTTATAATCCACCATATTTGTCACAAATAGTCTTTATTTAACTCTGTAATTCCCACTTAGAACAATGGTAACAAAACAAGAAAGACAACAAAAAAAAAGAAACAACAGGAAATAACTCTCTGGAAGTCTTTTCGTTTCTGTTTTAGATCACATACAGACAGAGTATGTCCTCCACCAAGGCTTCTTTCTACTCGGTACAGAGAGGGAAACAAGTGTCTGCAGAGCACAACCAGGCCGCTCAAATCTAGGGATGAAGGGAGAGGGAAGTAAGGAGAGAAAAGGGAGGCCAGTGGAAACCAGTCCCTCCACCAGGTTGTTGGTCATGTGCGTTTCCACGTGACTGCTCATTCAGTCCTGTTCAGTTTGTACTGGTGTTCCGTGTGGATTGCAGAGATACTGTAGGAGCCATCTTAAAAGAAAAACTAAATTTAACTGACGACCACCACTTACAGCATGGTTTGTATCCAGTGAGGCAGATACAGTCACTGTAGGCCTCATGCTCGGCTAGAGAGAGGGTTATAAGTCTCCCTTCTTCATTCTCCTTTTAAAGGTCATCTCATTTTCTATTGGCTGACCTCCCTGTGTTCAAGACATTCTCTCTCCATTTCTCCCCCATCTCCCCTCTTTTATTCCTCTATAAATTCCACTTATGCAGACAAGCAGTGTTTTTCTAAGTAGCTCAAATGTCCCATGACTGCACCAGTGGTCCCCTTGTACCCCTCCCATCGCCTCTAGTCTCAGTCCTGGTCACCCAGTAGGTCTGTGGTGTTGCTGCTCTGTGGAGGTGGGA
>OMKZ01017865.1:7198-28631 GCA_900302535.1 Neoniphon sammara | reverse complement strand
GAATAATCTGGTAATATTTTGCTCTGTTCTGCCTTTCTATTTGTGTCTGTGCAGACAAGTGTGAACACTGACATTTCAATGTATGTGTATGGCAATGGTGTGACAAAAGACAAGAAATATAATGTCATTAAATCAGGAGGATGGCATCTTCATGCATGTAAGTACACTGGAATTCAGCAATGCATTGCACAGCATTATCTTATCAACAAAGATTATTCATTGTAACTGAAAAAAATATCAAAATTACTGCAAAAAAGGAAAACTAACAGAGAAGGTCACACATGCTTCCAGATGCAAAGTGCAGCACTAGAAATCTCTTGTTACTGCTCTTAAGTTAACTAAAAAAGCAAAACACAAGCAGCAGCTACGCCACTGGACTTGCCTTGCAAGGACTTGCCTTGCAAGGATTATAATATTAAGTTATTGAAGATACTGAAAAAGTTAAGAAAAGCAAGTTCATAGCAAATAAGGGAACAGGAAGCGCATAAAGGGAACAAGGAAAACAGACATAAATTAACTATGCTTAGATATTGAGAAACAGTGTGGATTGTACACTGATTTTACATGAAAATGCATTGGGAGAAACTGCGACACTAAACACTTCTCTGGATCAGTGATACCAACAAAAGTGGGCAACTAATTCAAAAAAGACTATCAGGAGAGGAGAAATAAACATTAGCACAGTAAGCTAGCTAACTTAGCTGAACTAGCTTAGCAATAGTTGGCATGGAGAACTAGAAATGGTATACAGAAAAAGGATGGAACATTCCTGGCTCTTGGTCATTGCCCAGTTATGAGAAAAGTTATCATGCAGAAAGTATAGCAAAGTGCACACATTTACACAGACATACACGGCCCATAGGACAGCCAATACCTCACAATTATTTCTGCCAGCGTTTATGTTGTGCATCATATTTGCCTTAGCATAGTTTTGCCAGTTGAAAAAAAAACAGCTGGTGTCTTCTTCTTTGGCCAGTTTCTCCTGTTAGTTGTAGGATTTTTCTGAAACGCTGCTATGCCCGCATGTGCATTAAAACTTTGATTTTGAGTATAACAACCACCGGCCCTCAATGTCAGACATGGATTCAATCAAAATCTGAGCCTGGTCCTATTTGTTGCAGTATATGCTCTATATCTCCACATGCAGTACGAGTCACTGTGAGCCGGAGACTCTCCACCTCCTCTGTCCGTCACAGCAGTTTCTTCCCCTGATGATAGCTGCTTGACTCGCCATCTTGCCTCATTAGGAAAAATCTCCTCAGCGGTGTATTATAGTTCAAACAAATACAGCTGAGATGTAGACTCAATGATAAAATGTGTTTGAAACTTTTTGATAGCAGTATTCCTTTCTGCAGTTTTTGAACATGAGCCGACTTCACTAGCAAATCATGAATCTCAGACTTATAGGAAAACATACCCAGGCAGATTTGGTAGCGCTGACACAACCATGTTCGCCTAAGGACCTACTAAATTAGATGCATGTTGTTTTGTGGTGTGCCTTCCTTTAAGTGAAGGGAGAGCAGTAACCGTTCATTTTCCAAGCCAGTGAAACATGTGACCTTCCATTCACGAGGCTGCTTCTCTATCCTTAGGCTACAGCCTCCATTTTGAGAAATAGTTAACTCAGAGCTCTGAAGTTCACATGAGGCTGCACTATAACTTAATAAAGTTGCATCCACCAAACAAAGACCATGTAAACAGTTCCACCAAGTACGAAAAGGTTAATCTGTAAAGGAAAACTAATAAAAGATACCATGGTCCAGACTTACTGCCCACACCATGAAATGAGATTCATAAAATGTCTTTTTTTTTTACCAGATGTAGCAACAGCAGAAAATATCAAAGGCGACGTTCAAATATAGCTTCTTTAAGTATAACAATTATCTGAGAGAAATGGAGGCTAGGTTAAAGACACAAAAGAAGGTTAGATATGCAACTTTGATCTGTATTTAATCAACTTCATCATAAAATAACTGATTTATTTCAGTTTCCTTGATTTCTTGATTCTCATACTGACAAAATTGATAATAATTATAATTTGACATGGTTAAGGTAGTGCAGTGGTATTAGCACATAGAAGATCTGCATCTGAATCACAGCAAAGTTATGCTGGTTCAAAGACACACCTGGATTCACACTACTGCATTTTGTCAAAAATATAATTTTGTGGAGTGTGCCATGTCTGTCCTGTCCAGTGCCATAATTGGGTCAGGACCTATGTCACCTGCTGCTTTTTCCTCTGCTGTGCTGCTCTGACCTGTAATTGTACAGGACCGTACACAAAACAATTTGGCCTCTAGTAGAGAGTTACCCATATATAAATGATGAAATAACCACACAATATGCTCCGGGCTAACTGTAAATATCCTGCCATATTCTATTTGACAGAAAAGAAGCAAAAGCACAAAAGTGGTAAAAGTACAACTCTGGCGTGCGATTGAAAATAAATTTGTTATATCAGGGAAGATTTTCTTTTTGACCACTGAAGCTGCACAAAGTGTTCGTAATTGTTTGTGTTGTTGTTTGCTAGCACACGGTAAATATCATTTGTTCTTTCTGTTTACCAAAATAAGCCAGGCTTCTTTCGGGGGGGCAAAAAAAAAACAAAAACAAAAACAAAAAACAAAAAACTGCATTTTCCCCAAATAATTAAATATTGGCAAAACTCTGATATAAGTTGGCTTGTGGTAAATGCATGCAAAGATAATCATGTGAAAAACCAACTAATGGCACTAGTACATATATCACAAGATAAGACAGAGAAGAACAGATCAGGACACAGTAGCCCCTAATGGTACCAGACCCTTCACTCTATTACACAGGTCACAGGCATTAAATTACACAGGACGGGCCACTGCACACAGAACAGGACACAAAATGATCTAACACTCTCTCATACATTTTTGACAAGTGCCTTTCAAGAGATATGGCCTTGAAAACTTTCTGTCATCTACCAAAACTTGATGATTGGTTACTGAGCTCTGAGTCTTAAACTGCCCTCTGTTTTGGATTATCGCTCTTCATTGTCACCAGTCCTCACAGTAACCAATGGCAATGACCAACGATGGAGGCTGAATTGGGCCACCTACAAAAATGATGGAATCAGGTTCTTTCTAGAGTGCCAGGCCTGCCTTACTTCCTCTGAGGTGGAAAAACTCAAGTCCCATTCTAAAAAGCCACATTTCTACTTGTTTTAACAATGCTGGAGAACAGATTTTAGTGTAAGTTAAGTAAATGCTTGATATAATTAAGCTGCTTCCAAGTTTATTGTGTCAGCAAGTTTAAACTTCTATATAAGATAAGAATCAAACTGTTCCACAAATAGCCTCCTTTAGTGTCAATAAAGCCTGCATTACCTATAATTATAAATGTATTTATCTTTTTTATTTTATTTGTTTTACATATTAAAACAAAATGGTTTGAAGAAAAAATTGAGGTTGATTGAGGACATGTGAGGTTGTGGCAGAAACCTATATGGGCTTACTCGAAAATCACACATCAGACCTACAAAACTAAAGGCAACAGTGAAAATTTGCACCAAATAATGTAAATATATATTATTTTCTAGTCAAGATGCCATTGTTTGGCATTCGAAGACTTCAGTCATGCTGTACCAGCTGTACGGAGTAATTTTGTTGTCATTTTCTACCCTTTTTGGAACTCTAAAGACTGCTAACCAGTGACTTCACTTGAGAGGTTTTCTATGGAGTTGGGCTAGCTACCTGCCTTTGTGTTTTATGGACAAAGACACAATTTCAACCTGCATAGGGGTGAGAAGATAATAACAAATTTTTCATTTTTGGGTGAGCTATTCCTTTAAAATCTACATACTATACTATGACATCAAACATTTCAGTGCAAGTGCGAGCTAAACAAGAAACAAACTATTGTATAATTTTAACTTACTACGCCAAAATTTAATATCACTAAATTCCCTTATAGTCGCTGAGAACACTGAAGCAAACAGCATGAGAAAAAGAAGTCAAGGGGAGTCAGAGAGGGACGAAATACGAAAAGAGGGAGAACGATGAGAAGCAGCAGAGATAAAGAGAACATGAGAGACGAGTGTAGAGACTGGCTCAAAGAGGAACGGCGGAGGAGGGAGAAAGCTGAGACAAAAAACAAAGATTGTCCATAAGAAAGAAGAAAGTGAGGGCGAACACAAGTGTGCAAGCACAACAAATAAATACACAGGTCATTCCCTGCTATGATGAGCTAGAGAGGAAAACGTACAGGCAGAAATGAGAGAGAGAGTGGGAAATGGAGAGATAGGGAAACGGATGGATGGAAAGAGCTCTTTAACCTGGTGTAATATTGCTATCCAGTGAAGAATGGTTGACATTTATCAAGTAGCGTGCAAAATGGAAAGTTGAGGATTTTTCTCAAGCTTTCTAATGTATCACTAGACAAAACCTCTCTTAGGACATTCAAAATATTCTCTTGTCAGTGTTTTCCTTTTGAACAAAGTGGTAGCGGCCTGTTGGCATTTATTAGCAGTGCTGGTACAGGTCACTGGGGATTGAAACAGTTTTTCTCAAACTCACCCGCAAGTCAGTCCATTTAGTGCCATCAGCTGTAGCACAAGCACTGCTGCAGTAAATGATAAAAGGAAGCCAGTGATATTTTTCGAGAACTGAGTAAATATAGGGAAAATCCAGTCAACACTCTTATCAAGTCATTTAGTCTTATATTTGGTGTTAAAATCTTGTTTTTCTTTGAGCGAGGTAAAAAAAAAAATCTGCCAGTGGGATGAGATAATCCAACTTTCCACAATTTTCTTGAATCAAGGGTCATTTTCTTGATACTAGTGAGCTGAAACAAGTGAAACTGCATTGGAAACAACCAGGATTATCTCATCCCACTAGCAGATTTTTTTTACTTAAGAAAAACAAGACTTGAAGACTGAATATGACACTAAATTACTTGTTAACAAACCACTAATGTTGCACTCATAATCGAAAGCAAAATCAGCATCTAGTGTTTCTATCCTGACTTCTTAGTATCATGGAAACTTACATCTGGTCACAAAATTTGATATCCTCTTTAGGCATTTTAATCTATCAAACTATTCATTAGAAGCACACATCTGAAGGGGAATATATGAAGGAAAAAAAGTGATGGGCTAGCAAAATTAGCAGCTAACTTCCAACTTTTATCTCACAATATGTCAATGACTTCGTAGATTTAATTATTTGGGTTCTTGAGACGATTAACATAATGAGAGGGAGAAACCTTGTCGAGGTGACCCACTCTGAAGTATACTTGGAGGACTACAGTATGTGGGATGCACACTACCCTTTTGTTGATTTGGAAGAATTTCATGCACAGAGTAATTAGGATCATGTTTCTGGAAGGGGTGGGGGGTGTGCTTGGTGACCTTTTAGTTATAGGATGGTCTCTGGTGGTCAGAGAGGGCGCCTATTAAATGTTGAGACACAATGTTAGTGGGAAATGCTGAGCAGTGTTATTTTTCGCTATTCGCTTGACTCATTTCCTTGTTCACTCCAAACACATAGCCACAGGGGTCTAATTTAGGAAGTGCCAGTGCTTCCTATTCGGAGTTAAAACTTAAATTAGAATTTTAACTTCAAGGTAATGGTCACACATGGATTAAATGCACAGGCTTACCTGAGCTAAAGCCCAAGGGCCCTGACTCACAACGTCCCAAATTTGTTAGTTGTCTGTGTACTGTGAGCATTATGCACAACTTTGTGAAATAACAATAAAAGAGGCCATGCAACTTTGGCAGTGGAGCTGTTTTAGCAGCTTTAATAGCAACCTATGTAAGATTTTCTAGGGCAGTGAAAACTACTGCTGAGTTTGACAGTTTTCTCCTAGACAGGTATGTGCAGTTTACATTACCTAATGTTCACCTAGATGTAAATATCTTATTTCCATTATCCAGAACCAGGCCAAGTGCAGCTGTGCAGGGCTGAGCCAGAGACTTTGTAAAGTAAGAGGAGACAGGGCACTCTATCAGTTTACAATGTGAACTCCTACAACATTAAAGATGGCGGCAGCGTGAATGTAACGCACACTATCAACAATTCACACATTCAGATTTTATTTAGCCACATAACTTTGACATTTTTGACAGAATGAACAAGTCGGAGGCAAGAGCTCAATGACAATCACACTGAAAACCCAACAACTACTGGCCTGGTCGACATTGATAGGGGTATAACTAATTCCTTCATTTTTAAAAGACTCTCTAGTTACCATGGCAACGACAAGGGATGCCGCAAAGCAGAATGTAGCTGTCTTGCTCTTTCTTGGGGGTTGTGGATAGCACATGCATACAAGCCTCAGTGAATGGAAAACTATTTTTCTGTGGCACTAATGTCTTTCAGAACAAATTTTCTAACTCCACGTTGTTTACAATTCGACAGTTTCCCTAAATATGAAATGAAAATACATATGCCAGAACATTAGATATAGGCAACTTATTTCAAAGATGCAGCCCAGTGCCCCATCTCATCTTATTTTATGCGTCTTGAGCCTGATAAAGGCACTTGGTTCGTAATGTAGGCTGCAGATTTGCTGAGAAATTATACAGGATTTACATTTGTTGAAGTTTAATGTTGTCATCATTGCTCTATTCTGTAAATATATGGGAAGAGCTAACTAACTCCCTCCTATGCATTGTGCATAGGAGGGAGACAACATTATTGACACTGGCTGTCCTAGCTAACTCTGCTCTGTTTATGATGATCATTTGGCCTTTTGGCAAAAGCCTTGTTAACATGCAGCAACAGTTGGTCAAAATTATTTGCCTTGATAATCATGTATTATTCCCAAGCCCAAGGGTGTCACTAGTGTTTTTGTGTCAGTGATGCTGTTAGCTTATGCAAAGTGAGATATTGTCTATTCTCTCGGTGAAGGAGTGTACTGTAGGCAGAAATGTTTAGAAGAAGGGAGTGGAGGCCTGAGGGTGAGGGGGGTTTATTTTTCTCTTTGTTTTGATTTAGAATTTTCACTCATCTGTCCGCCTGCAGGTGAGGAGACAATCTCACATTGTACCTATAATACCTTTAAAATCCAACAAGAGACAGAAGTGTGCATTGTAAACTGTCAAAAATGCACAATGCCGTTTTCAGTATGAAGAATATTTTTTCCTGCAGTTAACCTTCTGCAAAAACTAGCCTTTATTCCACTGAAATTATGATTTGATGTATATTGTGACAATTAGTTACCATCTGAAATGTGCGAATGTGAAAAGGGCTGGTTACTTTTAGCTGTGAAATCAGCTGTTCCAATCACTGTTGTTGGTAATGGGCTGTTAAGATTTAACACATCACTCTAATTCATTTGTCCATTCAGTTATTTCTTTATTTTTATTTTTTTTCCAGGACTGCTTCGGAGATCCTGAGAAGTTCCTGAGACAAGATGTGTTTCATGCTTACTATGCACCTATGCCATTTTTAAATGTTAAATGTATTTATTTTAATTTTAGAAATACAGGTAGCTTTGGAGGCCCTACATAAAGCGTGGCTGATGACAATTACAATCATATTCTTTTCCCTCAGTGATCAAGGAGAAGGAAGTTTTTAAAACTTTTGCAAAACATTAGAATTCACTAAAAATGCAAAAAATAAAAACTTTTCTCACTAAAAGCCATCTCTCTACCACAGTCACTCCAACCGCACTGCCATGAGTCTGAACAGCCGTAGGCGTGATTGACAGGAGGGAAGCCGTCCCTCCCTGAGAGCCCTCCTGACAGGCCGGGTAAGTCTCACGGTGCAGAGGTTTCTCAGAGAGCAATTACAGAGCAAGCAGACTGTAGCATTATTATTCTGATTATTATTATCCAACACACAAATACTGACAATTTATCAAACTGTTATATTCATTAATTGGAAAGAAACAGCACTGTACCTGACTGTTTTCAAGTAAATTCATAAATTGCTGTTGTCATTATATCGTACTATAAATTATAAGATAGACACCAATTAAAAAATAATTACTCTTGGTTTTAACTTAGCTATAATACATTCTTTTTTTTTCATCTATTAACACACTTAATGTAATTTCAGGTGACCTTGTGTGAAAATAAATTCCTGTGATGAGCACAATTTGTTTCTGTTTTTAAGATTTATGTGTTTGTGTTGCTAATTAGTGTTAAATTAGAATTCTCAATATTAACATGCAACTGTTCCAGACATCTTACGAAAGTTGCCTTAGCCTATATTTCTGTATGAATGCCCAATTTTAGATCACTCTAAAATGGTGTGATCTTTTTGCCTTTATGATGCCTCTGACCTATTTTCAAAGTACAGGTAGAAACTGTGTAAATTGCTTTCAAGTCTTTGTTGTGATCTTTGAACCCGGAGAAATTGAAAATTGTTTGGAAAGCAGAAACATGCAGAGTGTACAAGGCATTAGGAACACCTTGGTAATGTTGAGTTGCATATCCTTTTTTACACGCCACGCCTCAGTCGGCTCAAGGCTTAATGTCCTTCTTTAACCTATCTCCTCCCTTCATCTGCATCACTTATAATTTAGCTAAGTGGAATTTATGGATGAAATCAATAAACGATCACTGTATATGGCCAGGAAATGTATTGTGGGTGTTCCTAATGTTTTGAAACCCTGTAAACCTGTTTTTTTTTTTTTATTTTATTCTCCAGCCACATTAAACCCCATTACAATGTAACACAAGCTTTTTGTGTACACAGCTCAATGCAGTGCGCCTAATATATATAAGACCACAGTTAACTCTGTAAGCATAGAAAGCAAGTTCATTTCACTGAGTGACGTTTCCAAACTCTTATTTAGAGAGGCCCATTTTCACAGCGATAAGTAGACCAACTATAACCCTACATGTGGGCCCAACCTTCCCGATCTGTAATGAGTTTAAGTCCCTTTCTGGCCAACTGTGCTGTCTCATTGTTTGATAGCAGTGTTATCCACACTCACTTACCCTTTCTCTTAGGCGCTGCCGGGCCTCGGGGATTTAGCTCGTTCTGTGTGTTTACCGATTCCCACAACCTAGCCTGGACTCTAGGGACATCTCTTGGAAATTACATTCAGTAAGGTCCCCAAGACTATTTAGCTGGCTGGGTGGTAATAATTGCAGGGCAGCAAAGTCAGAAGAAGCACAACATTTCACACAATACCTATATTGCTGCTGGGTGGCAATATCCGTCATGAAGCAGGTCTTAACGACGTGGCAATACCACTCCTTAGTCTACGTTGAGATGTTGTCTTGGGAATGAGAATCTATTGATTTATTATTATTGTTCTGGATATGGAATTAAGTGATTTGGGTTTACAATCCATAAAACCTTTGAATTAATTGCAAGCAAATAATTACATGCTGTGCAAAAATCAAGCGAATTAAGGTGCGTTTCCATGACATCTGTTTAATCAAATAAAGCGTAGCCTCCTGTGGATGCCGAAGGATGACGTATCCTACTATGTCATCTTCATCTGACTGTTGCTATGGGCAACCAGCATGTTTGCTAGCTATATGGCTGTGCCGAGTTTTGCAAAGATGGACAGAATTCTGTCTCCTGTTTCCCGTCTAATATCGCCGTTCTGTTCTTTGCATATACAAGGCAAAGGAATGTCTCGATGTCTTCATCTGTCCACCTCTACCTGTTGACATTACGCCATCCGCCATGACAGCCAGCTCTTTCTGAGATAAGAGGTCAAATAGCAATTTATGTGTCCTGTCCTGTTTTTTTCAACAAATATATTTCCATTGCAATTTTTCACATTTCTTTTCACTGAATAAGAAGTTTATCCATACCAATAAATAAACTATCAGTCGCATTTTTAGGATTGTATTCAACTTCTGATCAAGCATCTTTTGTTCGATACGGCAAAATGCACAGGAAAAAAAAGGTTGTACAGAAACGTGGATAATGTTAATGTATCATGAGTCATTGTCAGTTACAAAGCTGACATATTGTAGGTCTTCTTATGTGAAGCCCAGACCCGACATCCTGCGATTGTTACCCTGAATATTTTTTCGCTGTACTGCAGGCAGCTGAATAGACAAAATAATCTTTAGACTCCGCCACATTTCTTCACATAAAATGCCAAATGTCTTTCTATTTGACCTATCTCCCAGCACCGAAGAATACAATGACTGACTGGCTGGGGGAGCAAAAGGTAAAGGAAGTGTGTCAGGAGAGGAGGGAGAGACTGATAGAGTGAAAGGCCATTATTAGAGTCATTCTGCATTTTTGGTGGCGAGCGACACGGGAAATTGGAATTGTGTGACCCGCCGGCGACCGATAGGAGCTCTTTCAATGAAATAAATATACCAAAAATAAATAGATAACTCCACTTTTTCTAAAATTAAAACAATCAATCAAAGAGGGGGAAGGAAAAAAAAGGCAGAGAGCACTGAGACCGGCCATTATGATGGTGTGAGGGTGTTATTTCCGTACAATGCTGGGGCATAGCTCATGTGTGTGGATATGAATGCAGTCAGACATACAGGAGAATAGCCATTATCTGCCATCAAGACCAATACACACAATGTACCAGCTGTACAGACGCTCTTTTAATCTTTAAATGTCTCCACTCGGTGGGGTGACGCATTGAAAGCATGCATCATGAATCATGTGCAATAGCTTAGTTTGGTGATTATTTTTGATTTCCATCCTTTACACAACCTATTTTTTTTATGATTTCTCGCTTACATGTGCTTATTTACCAATAAACGTGTCTGATGTAATGATCCTTTGTGCTATTTAGGCCATGCACCCGTGTGGCGTTGGTGCCGGCATGTGCGCTGGATTTTAAATGAAGTTTATGAGAAAAGCTTTAAGCATTCCTCTGTGGTGGATGTCTAATGCAGACAGGGCTGGGAAGCATTGGCATCAGTTCCACCAGATAAAGCTGCATCTACTTTGCTATAATGGAGTCCCATGTGTGACCTTATCACCCTGTCACACACTCGCCATAACAAGCCAGTTGATGTTATTGTAAACAACTGATATTGTTAGTCCCCTCAGCCTCCTGTCCTCTCCATTCAACACAGGCCTAATTAAGGCTGGATTTAGATGGTGGCATTTGGGTTTGTGTGGGCTGAACGATGCTTTCTGGTAAATGACCACATCAACGTGATGATTTCTCCCCCCTCCCAACCCCTTTCTCTCTCTCATTCTCATGACATCCTCCCTCTTCTCCCTTTTATCACTCTTACGATTAGTTCTCCTTCTTTTAGGCTCTGTTTCTCTCTGTTTCCCATCCTGTCTCTAATTCAGCCAGTGATCCATGCAGATGTGAGGGCTCCCATGCTGTGGCCTGTCTAATTGTTATCATATTTTGTCATCTGTGGCCTGTTATTTTAGCCCGCGTTTAGGGACGCATATAAATATCCACTGACGTTTATTGAATGTCAAAGGCCACTGGGCAGCTGATTGATTTTGACCCCTTTTCAGTGATGTCAAAACGTGATTTGTTGCCACATCATGGCAATCTTAAAAAGCTATTTTCCCCGCCAGTGGAAATACTAACTATCACTCTGAAGGGAAAGCGAGACTCGGATAACTCCGGAATTAAGATTAATGGGCATTTTAGGAAGCCTGCCAGAACCTATGAAGATATTCTTTGGATACATTTAAAATGGGGAAAAGGGAATGTCACAGACGGCGATAATTAATAGATTTTGGGCTAAACTATGGAGAAAGGGCAAGGCCTCTGTACTTTGGAAGGTGTGTGATCAAGCATGTAATGAGGGAGAGCTGGTGCTAGCAGTGCATTAAAAGATAGCCCTTTGGATTAATATCCAGATTTGTGAGAAAAGCATGCAATTTGTCTAAGGGATAACATTAGAATATTCAATAGAGTACGTGTTGTGTATGAGATTTACATTTCATCATCCACAACCAAAGATTGACTTTTTATCTGCAAAACATCCACCTGCTACCTTGTGTGTTCATGTGAGTGTGTATATATGAGCTCTTTTCTCAAAATTATTTGCATTCTTTCTGAAAATAAGATGAAGCAAGCCTGGCTGAGCCAGACCCTGGGTTGTTAAATGATAGTAAATCAGTTAGTGAGGGAGGGATGGTGAGAGGTTTGCAATTGCAACGCAGCAGTAAGCTGCTTTAAATTAATATTTAAAGTCTCATAGTGATAAGTAATTTATTTATGTGTAAATAATGTACATATATGAGGTCATATTTTATTTTTTGTGATAACAAAGTGAATGTGGGTTTGTACTGGTGTTATCTATTTGAGGAGTTAGAGGGCCTGCAGAGTTTGCCTGTTTTATGTAATTTTCAAGTCATTTGAATATTTTGATCATGTTCGTTTCAAGTCTTACTGGGCACACTGTAATGTTGCAATTCAAATCTAATTATCTATATGTGTTCTGAAAACAAAAAATATTTGCAAGGAAACTAATAAGATGCAAATAAACTACAAATGCTTATATTTACAGTGTTTTACAATTAAGACAATCACCTAACAAATGAATCAATATATAAGTGTCTACTTACTACTTAAGCAAATACTGCTGCGTACTCTTGGCATTCCCCAAAGGAGGAAATGCAGAGTTTCTTGTTCTTGTGGGCATCCATTGTTGTCACAGGTTTACAAAAAATTTACAAGTCAGAGATTCCGAGTCAAAATGAACATGGCAATAAGTTCTAAGTTATCCAAAAAAAATTTCCTGTAACTATGACAACTTACTTGAACATGAGGAACAGCTATGGGTGTGGACTTTGCACCTGACCAAGCATGTTGCTTCATGGCTCACCTTGAGCAGAACCATGTCTTCACAATCATGTCAATGAGCACATCAGCCTTTACAAAAAGGTACAAAGCTCATGTGTTCCTGGTGGGGACATGAATAGAAGCAGGCCTACATGATGTCACAGCTTCTTTAACGATCTAGTGCCCTCCATTAACTCCTATATGGAGCACAGTGATTCAAGGACAAATGTTTTAGACACCAGTGTTAATGTTCAGGGGAACTCTGCACCTCACTCTATAAGAAACCAACTCATATCATTTTACATGCTTTTGGTTTCAAGAGTTAGCCCCTCAAGGATGTCAAGTCAAGTCACTTTTTATTTGTATAGCCCAAATTCACAAATTACAATTTGCCTCAGAGCGCTTTACAGTCTGTACAGCAATACAACATCCTCTGTCCTTAGACCCTCACAGCGAATAAGGAAAAACTCCCTAAGAAACCCTTTAACAGGGAGAAAAAGGAAGAAACCTCAGGGAGACCAACAGACGTCCCACAGACGTGCAATAGATGTTGTGTGTACAGAACACAGACAGCATACAACAATTGTAACAGAATAACAAAAAATAGCATAGAATTATAATATATAAAGGATGTGATGAAGAAGATATAAGACAAGATATGATGTCCACATATTCAATTCTTAAAGGAATACTCCATCCAGAAACTATATATTTTGCATTACTTACTCGGCCCTGGTTGTTTTGAGTATCCAATGAAAACATTTTTAATCACATGCCTTAGAACAAAGGTTCCTATAACTGTAGCCACTTCTGTTATAATGGAGTTGATTGTCGACTTCGACAAACAACAGCAAAATGGATATGAAAACATCCACTTCAAATTCTGTCTTTTTGCAGCGCAGTCCAAGCCTTGACTTTCCATTCTTATGTCTGGTACTTTGCAAAGCAAAGTACTTTAGATAAAAAAATCATTAAATAAAATGTTCTCATGCATGAGCACCTGTGCACGATTAACCTGCATGTCCACTGAATTGAAGACCTGCCACCAGTTTGTTTATTGACCCAAAGTCCTATTCATGCATTGGCTACACAGACACTTCCCTTTTACTGCAAGGAGTAGGACTTTGAATGAGAATTGTTAAGACTATACAACCAATTCCTGGATAGGAGATGGTTGGACAAGGCCTTGACAACAGTGAGAGAAGAATTTAAGACCATCATGAAAGAAAATAGTTTTTCTACTGTCTGCTGTATAAACTACACAGTTGACACCCTTCTATTCTCTTATTACAGAGGCAGCAACCTAAAAGATGACATGGCGACCTCAGATCATCTGCCAAAACAGACTGGCATTGGGATCTTGGGCAACATCTCGGCTTTCTTTCCTTGCAGCATCGGCTCAGCCTGAGAAAATGACATTAAGACCAATCAATTTTGAAGCACAGTGACTCAGAGAGACTGCAAAATCAGGGAAGCTATTACCTGCTCATCCACCCACACTGTTTATCTCGTCGTTTGCTCCTGTGGATCGCAATATGTGAGGAAGGCCAACAGGAAGTTGAGAATATGGATTAATGAGCACAGGAGTGCCATAAAGAAGAGAAAATCCACATTTCCTGCTGGCTGAATATTGGACAGAGGTCAAACATGTAATCACTGACCTTAGATTCTGAAGAGTTAAATCTGACTGTTTGGGAATAAAAAAAGAAAAATCCCACAATATGAAGCGAGGTAGATACATCAGCTTGGTCCAACTAGCCTGTTTCTTGTAAAAACTTACAATTATTTTTAATCATCTGCCTTATTATTAACCATATGCCTTGTTATTTTACTGTATGCACTGACTTTTATTTTATTTTATTTTTTTTATTGTGAACTGTTCATGCACTCCTAGTCTATGGGTTTACAGCTTTAATTTGATATGTGGGGCATTTTTAGATGTTCTAAGATTTGCAAGGGTCTTTCTTTAAAAACAATGATCTCTATCAAACTGGTAAGATTATTCTTGCTGTCTGAGATCATATGAGTCCCACAAGTCTCACAATACCCAAGTTTGTGACTTGTGACCTATTACCTTGATACAAACAATATACCCAATCAATGGTAAACAATGCCCATGTAACTTGCCTTTTTCAATCATAATGTGCCATTGTAACAATGACTGCCTCTGACAGTAAGCAAGCAACAGTGATCAAAATAGTTTACTCCTGGCATTCAGTGTTTACACGTTTCTGTGGACGGTCCAACTTCTTGACATCCCAGTGGACATACAGTTACCACATGAACACAAACACCTGGTAAATACTAGCTGGTCATGTTACATTTTTCCAGCTTTACAAGTTGACGAGGCCTGCCTGAATGCAGCATAAATACCTGCTATGTTTGGTTTTAATCATGCACTGACAATGGTTGCCTAGATCGAAAAGTTTGCACCCCAATTGAGCTTGTTGCATGTATACACCCTCTGTTGTGCTTATACATTTTATGTCACCTGGGTTTCGCACTTATCGATGTACTAAGCTGCACTCATAAAGGCATGTTTAGCTTGTAGAAAAAAAAATAATCCAATCATTTTGGAATTAAACTGCCTGTGTTTTATTTGTGAATCCATGTGCATGGTTGTGTCTAATCAAAATCTCTATTTATGGTGTGACACATACAGAAAAAAAGCATATGCTCTCTATACGTGTCTGGAGCTTTGTTTCCACAAATAGATGGCTCTGAAGGAGAATGCTGCCTCCAAACCACTGATCAGAAGCTCCACACAAACAGGTCCAGCCTGCACCTGTACCCAGGGTAGGTGCAATATGAGAGCCGTCTCTCGGGTAGAAGGGAAGTGGAGGGACGGCCCAGTTGTGCTTGGCAGTCTGCTCCCTCTTCTAACCGTAATAAAACACAAACTCTTATACTCTGAAGAACAGGATGAAAATAGACATGCGCTAGACAGGAACACTTTAATCTTTTCCTCCTCTCTCTCTCTACCGTTCGCTCCCCCTCTCCCCTCACTCCTTCTGCCACTGTCATGCAGTTGAGCAATGTCTTGGGGTATGGTAGTATGGGATTTGAAAACCTATATCTGCTCTGTGAGACAGAACTGGATCCCGCTCTCTTTTGTGTTTCGCTGCAGTCATAAATTTTGCATGTGGGAGCGTGGGGAGCGCTGCTTACTGAGTGAGCCTCAGCAGGCTGCGTGCTGCGCTAGAGAGGATGGCTGGGGCTGTTATTAAATAGCACTACAGTCGTTCTCAGGCTGCTCAGAGGAAGGCTTTTCTGTGGGAGGCAATCGGAGTGCGGCGAGGATAGTGACCATGTGCAATCTGTTCAGCACAGCGGCGCTGGAGGTGCAAGCCAAAACCTCGTTTGGTATTCAAGGCAGTGGGCTTTGATGCATTGATCCATGAAGGGACAGGCTACACAGACACAGTAGCACATGACTACAAATGCACACCCAGCAAGCTATTAGATGGCAATAACACTGACCGAAGAGACGTATATATGCACATACATATACATAGATCCTCTGCTCAGGGTATCTGTGTGTGAGTCTTCACATATGCTGGATGGGAGAAGTGTTAGCCTTCAACATGGGTGCAAATACAACTGCGCAACATGCACACACATTGATGCACTTATGCGCCTCTGAGCATATACATACACACACGCGTGCAAGTGCACAAACGCATTCACACATGCTGACACACACTATAGCCAGGGGACAAGGGTGTCTCTTGTTTTCCTGGTAGGGGTTCTCATTTGTGCTGCTGTAAAATTAAATGTTTCTTTGTATGTGTGTTAAAGATTCATGAGAAAAACTGCTTTCCACTGCTTTCTCTGCAGGATTCAACTGGCATCCCTCCCACACACTCATTCTCTTTCCTCCTATCACACACTGCCCGTAATCAAAGCTCTCTTCTTCTCCTCTCTTTTACATGCACACACAATCACATGCAATAAAACAAGCATGGATCATCATCGAGATTAGATACGTACATGGCTGTCACATTAAATGCGCACGTACACACACACCTGCAAAGATGTATACACACACACTCTCTCTCACACACACAGACATGCTCAGGCCTTCCTATCTTTCATAAACAAGAAAGATGAGAGAGGGAGAGAGGTGAGAGAAGAAGGTGATATTATTCTGTGTGATCCTTCCTCCACATTTTTGCCCTTCCCTCCTCTGGCCTCCCAGAGGATCATGGGAAATAAATGACAACCCCTCCCCTTGCAATAGTTTACACATGATCGAAAGCGATGTCAACTCCTCAGCTAGTGAGGAGAGAGTTTGGGGGCCCGTGGATTAGTGTGCCAGGCCAGGCGTCTTGGTTTACGAGCGGCTAGGAAAAATGCCCCATTTTTTGGCCACAAATTACCTCCTGGCTCCCCACCTCTTCCCACCTATGCAGGCCTGGCTGGATTTATTGCCCACAGCCAGCACCTGACACCAGGAATTTACTTAGAGGGGCTCAGTTTCTCTCTCTGACTCAGTTGAGGGAGGTGTGAGTGTAATTGTGTGTGTGTGCAGGTGTGTCTGGTGAGAGAGAAAGATATATATATAGAGAGAGAGAGGAGATAAAGGTATAAAAGTATACAGGTTCGCATGGTTTTGTTCGATGACCGAGCTCTACAGTTGGTGATTTATGTTATAGATTCAGTGTGGTCAAAGATACATGGGACCCAATTGCACCTGGTTTCAAAATGCGATCTGTATCCGGATACACTGTCTAGACAATAAACAATTCAATCACACCCTTTGCATTTACACCTGGTTATTATATGTGTGTTCTCATGGCTGACATGGTTGGAATAGGTGGGGAGGAGGTATTGGATGTAGTGTTGGATAATGAGATGTGATAATGTAGAGCCTGTATTTCCTTATCATTTGAGGTGGAAAGGATTGTGTTTTATGACTCTTTTGTAGGAGGCAACAGAAAGATCATGGGCAGTTTTTGCCACAATGTTTGAAAGCTTTGCAAGTGCTGTGAACATTAATACTGTGAGTCCTTCACTACACAATACACGAGGGAGAAGAATGAGGACTGTTGGGATCATGCAGGAATCCTTCGGAAACTGAGCGGACTGAGTGAGTCATGATGTTTCTATCTTGTGGGTGGTGCTTTTTCACAAATGCAAACACACTGTCTAGAGTCGCATTAACACCTGACTGCATCAGGCTGGGATCCAGTGTGAGCCACACCACCTCCAGAGCTGCTTGTTGCATTAACACCTTATATTAACATGTTTTTCCTTATGCAGATAGACTGCATATTAATATTAGGTGTAAGTGGGGTCTTAAAGAAACAGTTCATTTTGTAATCGAAACACAGGTGAGGTAGCTGGTGCGATAGCTAGCAGCCTTTTCCAAACCGGCTGAAGTCGATGCGTCCCACTTTGTGGAGTTCCAAAAAGGCACAAAAATGACAACAAACTGACTTCATACAGCTCGTGCAGCACAATCCAAGTCTTCTGAAGGCAAACACTCACATCCTGGATGCAAAAGACTTATTTTGTGCACATATTCACTGTAGCCTTTGATAGGAAAACAGTTCACCCTAATGCACTCACAAGCCTCACGTATCCATGTTCTGCTCAGTGAGAACTTAAACTCTTGCTGAACTCTTTCAGGAAAAGCACACGCTTTAACCATCTTCCGAATACCGGCACTAGGCCTTGGTAATGGACCAAACTCTTGCAGTCTATGTTTCTGACCTATGTGTGGTTTTGTAGTGTAAACACAGAAATACAGGAAAGTGTGTCATGAATTTGTGCGTTATGAGAAGTTCTCACAGAGCAGACCATGAGACGCACGAGGCTTGGCTACATGTTTGCATGAACTGCTATATCAAAGGTTATAATTTAGATTTGTGCTAAATAACGGTGTAAATAGAGGTCTCTTCCATTCAGGATTCGATCATTTGACTTCAGGAAATTTGGATTATGCTGTACAAGCTGTATAAAGTTATTTTGTTGTTTTTTGCCCTTTTTGGAACTCTAAAATTGGTACCCATTGACTTCAGTTGGTTTAGAGAGGGCTGCTATGGAGTTGCACTAGCTATCCCCCTGTGTGTTGTATAAACAAAGACAACTGGCATGGGGGTCAGAAGATAATGACAAAATTGTCATTCTTAGGTGTTCCTTTAATGACAAACACAATCAGACAAACAGTGTTTGACACTTTATCTTCCTAAGTTGGCTATTACAAAAAGCGCCCTCAATTTTCAGATGATGATTTGCACGATCCCATAACTGACTTGCAAATTGTTCTTTCAATTTGTCTTAACTTCAAAATAAGCAATTACATTGTTTTGCAGGGTAGCGGAGGCTTTGTGTATGATAAATGCCTGGCAAAGGGCAATTTACAATGACCTGACTAGCGTTTTGTGCATTGAAGGAGCAATCAGGGGTGTTTGGAATGAAACAATAGAATTGGTATTGATAAGACTGATGAGCTCTTGAGCGACACACAAAGATGCAACACACACACACACACACACACACACCGGCCAGAAAGAGAGGTGATGATCCCACAGGTGCTTATCCACTGTCCTCTCCATTGTCAGCAGACAGGCTCTGCTTCATTGCTTTTTGTCACGCACACTGACCTCTCTTTGTCTCACCCTAAGCCCTGCACACACTCCTTCTCCTATGGGTGCACTAAAAGGCTACTAGTACCTTTGTCGCACCCTTCTCTCTTTCTCCTACATCCATCCACCTATCCATACACACACACACACCCACACGCAGTCTTTTTGATGATCACCAGGTGAACCCAGGTGTGCAGCTTCATGCTAACACCAGAAATGAAAATTACAAGCAAATTTAGAAAAGTCACTCTCATTTTACGCACAGCTTGTGATTCTGATGAGCTTGGTACAAAAAGAAGCCAAAGAACGGAAGGATTTAATTTAACACATTGAATAAAGAAAAACGTGTCCTCAGAATTTGCAGATGAGGGTAGTATGCTGTAAGTATGTGTCACCGGTCACCAATTTTATATTTTCTTCAAGCATACTGGAAGGCCACTTTGACCCCAAAATGGTTAGAGGTGCAGATAAATGGATGAAAGTACTAATGGAACACAAAAAATGTAGAGTAGCACACTCTTCATTGCTCTCAATATATTTATTAAAACTTTCCTTTCACTCCATGAACACAATGGGAGTAGAGAAGCCTATGTGACACAGCTGCCTCTCTCCTTTTTTTTTCAGCCCCCGAAACTACGCTACCTTCAATCAAACGGCACAAAAGCAGACAGTAAAAAGAGTAAGTCAGAGATGGAAATCCATTCATTCTCCATTCACTGTGCGCAGCCCATAGTGAGGGGAGGTGCTTGACCTCAGTTCAAGGATTCTCTACAGACGCCTTGTGAGTAGTTGCTCCATTTTTCCATCCATAATCCCTCCGTCACTCTCATCTTTCTATTAGGAGTCTACCAATTTATTAAGATAAGATAAGATGAAACTTTAATGATCCCTGAGGGGAAATTGGGTCATTGCTGCAGCAAAGAGTAGAATGTGCTTAATATAATGCAACAAAAAGAACATATTGAAAATAATATAACAAACAGAAATGAGATAGAAAAGTTATTTTGAATAGTTGGCTGCCATGCTATGGAGTGAAACTTGTGCCACTATACAACTGTGTTTGGATTACATGCACTTGGTTGTGATTCTTAAAATAACATGATTTATATCTGATTTGTTTTTAGGTGAAACTGTATTTATTTGTTTGAAGTAAAGTTTAAATTTATAATTTAAAATGACTGTTTTGTATTATACAAGCTCAGTTCAGGCTTCCAAATTGTTCAAACTTTCAAATTAAAAGCTTGTATCACCAATGTGTGGTCATGTACCTATTACTTTTCATAGTTACAACACAGAACATCTTGTTCACTGTGAGAACTAATAGGATGATAGAATGAAGAGAGACCTCTGGTTCTCAACCTGCGAGTCATGAGATCATTTTTGGGTCGCCAGATGGCTGTTGAGAAAAAAACAAACAGAAAAAAACTAACATATTTTAGACAAGGGAATGGGTTTTACATGACATTGCCTGTGTCAGTGATATAATTATGCCTTACAATAGATTTTGTGCAGACAGTTAATAAGTGATCAATGTGTTTGCATCAGGGTGCTGCGAGTTAAATGTCCCAGCAGGCCCGGTGGCCTGGCCTGCTGATTGGCCTGCTGAGTCGGGCCAGTGTTCAAAGCAAAATCAGCACTCCGTAGCCTGGATGCCACACTCAGTCAGATCTGGCCAAAGCTGAAATGGTAATCTGGACTTTTCCTGATGGGCCGCTGGTTGTTGGGCCGGCGTTGGGAAATGCAACAATTTTCGAAATAGATGATCGCTGGACTTGCGTCACTGTGCGCCACCTGCTGCCTCATACACATACACCAAAAGCAGACATGGATCACAACAAGCTTTCAGGACCCTATTTCCGTGCACCTTGGCACACAGTGCAAAGCAAAGTTAAATGCCCAGTGTGCAGGGCACGTGATGGCGCGCATTTGGTATGTTGATGACAACATGCACCTGGTGCTTTTGGAAGCAGGGTGGCATTGAAATGAATATATTATGGGTTAGGATTGATTTAACCAATCAGTTATCCTGGAGAGTGTGCGCATTTTGGTGAGGACTGATTGCGAGAGAGAGAGAGAGAGAGAGAGAGAGAGAGAGAGAGAGAGAGAGAGAGAGAGAGAGAGAGCTCAGCGTGTTAGAGGATAATAGCTGCCACACCAGAAGCAGCCAC
>OMKZ01017863.1:17842-36052 GCA_900302535.1 Neoniphon sammara | reverse complement strand
GGGAGGCGGGGACGGGTGGGCTGCTTTTCCTGGCCTGTCTAGCTATTTGTCCAGGTGTGAAAATGTGTACTCACAGAGCCTGCCCCCGGGCCAGAGGTGGCCAGCTCTGACTGGCAACAAGCCGAGGCTCAGTGAGTCAGAGTTTCTCCTGGGGGTGGCAGCCTTCCCTCTCTGGGACTCCCCCTCCTGACACACTGCCTCATCTGTCACTGTCAGGTGCGGCTGCACGGGGCGGCCGGGGTCATGCCGGCCCCGCGAAAATGAGGGAGGGATGTTTGCCAAGAGTACAGAGGCTTTTGAGGTATACATGGCTTTTATAATAGTCATTTTTGACAGGCTTTGAAACCTCTCCTCATTTTCCACCACCAACTGTAAAATCCTTTGTTACTGATTTCAACACCTGGTTGCTGTGGCTTGTTTGATGGGAGAATATTAAACCTTTGTGGTGTCTAACTCATCGCAGGCTATGGGAAGTGTGAGAACGAGTGGCGGAAGCCCTTTTGTTTGTGGTGAGATAATTGTGGAGAAAAAAAACAAAACAAAAAAAAAAACAAAAACTGATGTGCCATCATGTTTTAAGACATTTTCTTTGTGAATTGTAACACATCGAGTACCTCTCACAGGCTTCTGGTTATAAAATGGTCCACTTATGTCTGTTTCCTAATTCCTCAATAAACAAAAGGTGAATTGTCCCTTTTCTAAGTGGGAAGTGCAAAAAGGTGTATTTACATATTATGTGGATATCTAGTGGTATTATTGCAATGTTTCGTACCCGATTGTTCAGCAAATATATTTTAAGATGTAAATAATATTATATGATTATTGTATTTGCAAACCATGTACTAACTGTTTGGGACTAGCTCTTGGATTGATTTTTATCAAACTATTATACAAGAAGATGAGCCGTGAATATGTTGTGCATTGTGTACCATCAAAGAATCACCTGCAAGACGGAAAAAAAAAAAAAAAAATCCTGTGATGCTTTACCACACCACTTGCTGTCAGCATTTATTTGTTCATAATGGCTTAGTACAAGCACTGTTGTCCGTTGTCTAAACCATGAATTTATCCATGAAGTCAAAAATTATTTATTTATGGTCACAATGAATGAAAAGCATTTTTTGGTCATTTCTGGGTAGTAGACCTGGACCAGGCTTATCGGTTTCTTGTTAGGATCCTCATCAAACTTGACTGATGTCAATTATGCATTGAAAAATTCTATCCAGAATTGTCTTAGTAGAATGGCACCAACGAACTTTAATTTCTCCTCACTCCATACTGTATATTGTTAAGTCTTACCCCTATGCCTTTGAGTTTGCTGGGAATTTCACCAACACTGTAAAGGTAGCCATCAGTCTCAGTACTCCCTCCTTCTCTCTGATGGCCTCCTCTCTGTTTGGTTCTTACACAGTATGCACTTTTTCAGGCACATACAACAGATTGGACGTTTATGTTTCAGTCGATGTTTCTCTATGTTTTCACAGTTGCAATTATATATATTTTTGGTGCTCTGGTACATGGCAAAACATGTCTAATGTGTACTATATTTTCATAAGGAAGAGTCATAAAGATGAGTATCATGTTCATTTTGCTGCCATTTATTGTGTAGAAATAAAACACTGGTTAAAGTGAACATAAGCTGAAGGAGTGTGCTCATTTTTTTGTCTCTTTTTAAGTTTCTAAGACACTGAAAAGAGGTAAATGCAGTTTTTGGATTATTTTCTTTCACCCTCAAAATATTCTGTATACATGCATGCGTTTTTGTCTGCAAACTGAATATTGCACTAATAATTGTCCACTAGTTTCACATTATACATTTCTTAATTTATTTATTTTGCCTCCAAAAACGGTACATTCCTCTGAAAAGCTGTTGAGAATCTTTAGAGCTGGCTTTCCAAATAAAAGTGGGTATGAGAGAAGAGCTCACTCTTCAGGCCATCATTGATACATTGGCATGGAAATCTGACTGCTGTTCCTGGCAAACCGGTGACGTTAATGGCTTAATTTGTGAGAATGAACATCAAACTACTGATTTTTAAAGTGCAGTTAATGTTGCATGACTGGAAAGGAACTGGACCTGAGCGTAAAGGAATAGTTTCTGGAGGGAGATGGAAAAAGAAAATGCTTCCCAGCAGACACACAGCTCACACGCAGTGGGGCAAACCAACCTTCAGTTAATGATATAAATTAGAGTAATTCATAGGGAATACCTGTGTATTAGTTTAGTGACTGATTTCCCCCTTCCAGCTCAATGTAAATATTTTTCAGTTGGACCCTGTGGTAAACTGAGTAAAACACTGGAAATAAAAATCTATGCCACCACATAGCATTCTACAGTAGCTAACTTACAGGATCATTTGGGTTATTTTCAACCTGAGCCTTATTTTCCAACTTTTTTTTTTTTTTTTTTGGTCAAAAGTTTGTCACTTACTTCATTGCAGAGGTACATACCTCTCAGTTTGTAGGGAGTGCCTCTGTCTTACAGAATGCACCGAGCCAAAGGAAACTGTCAAACAGTCAAACCCAAAAGGACAAAAATATATCCCTTTCAACACAGTAACACTCACACTGCAGTGAGACCTGGCTATATCCAATTTTCTGATTATCCATGGCCTGTGGCTTGAGCATGTTGTGAAATTAGATATGTTATTTCAACTAGTGTGGCAAGTTGGAAAGTAGAAAGTTGAAGTATTCTGATGCTGCGTTCACATCTTATTGGATTTCTTGTAAATATAAGCTGCTGACGGGGAAAAATTATTTACTTCAACCTCTTAGTGGCGATTTAAGTATAAAATAGTATAATTACAAGTAATATATCGCTGCTGTCTGGTGAAAACCTTGTATTTCCAAAATGTCAACTTTTCAGAAACTAAGAAAAATAGTCTTGTTTTTAGCTTGATGACTGTACATTTTTCAATTTATAAAATTAGTTTTGTAAAGGTTTCATAACCCAAAGGTTTGTAGAACTTTCTGAACCCACAGAGGAGCAGGTAAATACTCAAGTTAAAACATTAAAATCAGGGAATTCACTGATGCTGGAAGTCCAAGATAATGCCAATCAAACTCAACGGCTCCATTCAGACTCACAATCAAGCCGACTTACATTAAGTGACCAATATCTGCTGCAGTTTGCTTATTTTCAATTCATAAATATAAAGGATTACATGTGAGGCTTCCAGTGACTTAAACACACATTTTGAAGTTGAAGCAACAAAATGAGGTTAAATTTTGACTGGAATAGACTGACATGGTAGGAACTATGAATATAAGCCCCAGGTTCAAAGTAAGGATAATTATATTTTAACAATGGCCTTTGCTGCTGTAACTGCAGAGAAAAGGTTACATGGAAAACAGAAAGTACTGACATTCAGGTGTAGCCCTCACCTGTTTACATATAATCTGTCAAATTCCATTTCATTCAGAAACATTTGAAAGATCCTGTACATAATCTGACTTACTTACTTACATACTTACATACCTACTGTGATTTCACTGTCCCATTTGTAACTGCATTGTAAGCGATTTTAGGTTTTAAAAACACTTTTCAAAACGCTAAATTTTTCAAAGTTGTAGCAAACAGTGCCTTGTGTTTGTTGGGGAGAATCAATCTCTTTTCTTACTTCTGATGTTCAAAAAGCTTTAAAATACAAATATTCCACAGATGCTCCAATAAAATTATCTTTAAATTAATTTGGTCATTGTCATAAAGAATGAAAAAGCTCCCCATTATATATATACATTTTTAATATTTGACATTCTTCAGAAAAAAAGACAATCAAAGCCACAGAATAATACAGATGTTATTTACAATTTAAAATTTACAATATAATAATTTACTATTACAAGTCATATAACATGAAATTAAAATATTGAAAAAAGGCATTTTATATTTTCATTTAAACAAGATCCATGGCTTTGGAGATATGACAGTAGACTGGAAAGTAATATGATGAGACGGACCAGAGCTGATCCCTACAATCACAGATTTCTCCATCGTTCAGTGTACAATACCTCACAAATGTTCATCGTTCGCATAATCAACACAAACTTTCAAGCTTTCTCAAAATGTTCCTTGATATTTTCGTATAAAAAATTGTAAGGTATATTTCTTACCGTCATTCATCAGGTCACCATATTCTTCATCTGACTTTCAACTCAACAGTGGATGCAAAAGCAGAGCATTTGACACATCAAGTTCCCCTCAATTCACTGTATTTCACTCAATTTTAGGTCTGATTATGAATATCTAATGTTATTGTAAGTTACCATATCATGAACATGTTTAATTTTTGGTATACTTGGTTTATCTTTTGTGGCTGTAATCATTTAAATCTGTATTTATTTTAATCTGCCTGACTTTTGACAACCCTTCCTCGCCGTCTCTTTCGTCTCTTTTCATCTTCTAATCCTCCCCCTTTTGTCTGTGCATTATGGCTGAATTACATCTCAGTTATGAAAATATTCAGATCAGAATAGTCCACATCGGTGTAAGTAAAATACATTTTTATGCCGCCAGACTTGTCAGTGGATGACTCCTGCCTTGACGACAAGTCCAATTCAAGTGTCATGTTGTAACAGTGGCCTTGCTACTAATTTATAGACTTATTAAGTGGATTTTCAGGCATTATTTCAAAACACTTATACAGATCTGGTTTTAGGTTTCTCTGTATTAATACCAAGAAGCCTGGATCAGTGATTGTAAGCCTTTAATTTAACGGCAGTGGACCAGAGTGTGGCAAAACAACTACGCATTGTTTTGTCTTGGATGCATAAGACATACAATAAAACTCGGATCCATTTCTCATTCAAGAAATATTAAAAAAACTTCCTTGAAATCCATCACTTTCTTTTGGACAGGCAAGGCTGACAGAAGGACATGTTGACATGAGTGGTCCATTCATAAATACAGCAGCTGAGCTAAATATTTATGAATGAATCAGATGTTTGAATGCCACCCACTCAGTGTTTGCATCATTTCAATAGGCTGGTGATATTTACCAATCTTTAACCAAGGCTTAGTATTTAAATTTAATCTATGAAATTAAGTATAAGGCTAAGCATATGATTTATTAATTTACTGATTTTAAATTTATGTAGCAAAAGGCTAATTTCTAATTAATGTGAACTTGAAAACAAATTAAAAGTGACTTTCTATTGGCTTCACTTCAATCTCTCCATTCAAATGAAGGTAGTAAAGGCAAATAAGTAATGCTGTTGATTTTTCCTTTTTTTTTTTTTTCTTTTTTTCTTCCAGTAAGCCTCAAAGCACCGCAAAGGAACTACAATATTACATTCAGTGTTTTTAAGCCAGCCATATTTTCTCTTGGCTGAAAGATAATTTACACGTTCACACTGCAGTTCCTCATGTGCAATCACTGGCATTTCACAGCTGAGAAATAGGCTATCTCCATGATTTTTTTTTTCTTTTTTAAATAATAGTCTCTGCCCCCAAGTTACTAAAAGTAAGCCACGCAAAAATGCTTGTTTTTTGGTAGCTTTTACACAATGTCCAGTGACTTCTGAGGTTGTTTTTAGGCTCTCCTGGTTTTCAAAACGCACCAGTCACTTGAGAGATACCTGCTGCAGATTGGAGTGAGGAGGTACATCAGTAAATGATGTCATTTTACAGGGACCAAACGTCTCCAAACTCCTGTCTCATCGGAGTTTGGTGTTGCCGTATGTGTTGCGCTGTACAGAGATGAGCTTCTCCATGCAGGCGGTGCGGGTCTCGTGTAAAGAGCCGTGCCAAATGTTACTGGGGGGCTGGACGTCCTCGCTCCTGCAGTACACGTAGGCCATCGTGTCCGTGCGGCTCTGGATGTAGCCGCTTCGCAGGAGGGCCCGGCAGTAATGGCTGATCCTCTCCACTCTCCGCAGGATCAGGTGCGCTTTCCTACAGGAGATGAAAAAAAATAATCACTAAAGCGCAACAGTATGAGCAAAAATGTCTTTTTATTAATCCCATCACCATCATTTTTATCATCTTTTCCACTTTAGATCTATTTTATATTGTATATGCACTATTAATGCCTATGTGTGTGTGTGCATGCGGGAGTGTGAATGTATTTGTGTGCATATTTTAGAATGATAACAACTTTTGCGATGTTAATTTAGGGAATTCCACTTGTCAAGCCCCTTGAGGGGTTTTTGGGCTTCCCTTGCATGTTCTTTTTTGTTTTCAGCTTTTCCACGTGCACATTGTTTTATAGGCTTTTAAATATCTGCTAAAATGAAATAAACCAAGCTAATTGCAAGAATCTTCTTTTCCGAGTTGCATACAGCATTGAGAGACACGGATACGACACGGAGTGAGCGTTACCAGGGCACAGAGTCAGCAAACATCTCTAGAACCGGGAGATGTTCAGTGTCAGCGTTCAGAGTTTGGCAGAGAGGGAAGCTAAAAAGTCCACAGAGGTTCCGGTTGCGACTGTGTGTTTACAGTCGGGACCAACGGTGTGGTCAGTCTGGGTCATTACCACCAGATGCAATTGTCTGCTGAGTCCTCAAGTGCCGATTCTATTGAATGTTACACCAAGAGCAGCTGTCTAAAATGAGCATAGCTGCAAATGTTTCCAAGTCATGCGCTGGGAGCTCCTGTTTCTGACATGAAGGAGCCAGATGTGAGGCCAACCCAATTTAGAAAAGGTGCCTTACAATCACACAAAGACGGGCAGACATGGACTCGCATGCACACACACATACATAGAGACACACACACATACACACACACCTCAAACACAAACGCGCACACACATACACAACCAGTATCTGTTTCTTTACCGCGTGATGCGCCCCTCCATACCTGCAGAACGTGATGATGAAATAATTCTCTACGTGTTACAGGTTGTTCCGCCAGTATGGACAGATACTGACATGTGGAAAAGAAACGCGGAGGAGGGCAAAATTCCATTTGTTTTGAAAAGCAGTGTCTGCTGAGCATCAACATCTGTCTTTAGTTAGGAGTACAGACAACCTTTTGACATACTCGCTGAAAAAGGGGGTTAAAACTTTGTTTCCCTCAAATTCTTATGTCTGAAACAACAGAACACCAAACGCATGACCAAGAGAGTACTGCAATGATTAAAGAAATTTAATATGATTCATGTGATGATGCTGAAGGAAGAGGCAACTAAAAAAAACTTTATATTAAAAATACATTTTGATAAAAGTATAATTTTCTTTCTGTTCTTTCAGGTTGATGTTGCTGCAAATAATTGGTCAATACATTCAGTAGGGCAAACATTTTTTAAATCAACTGAATCCTAAATAATCTATTTATTCAAGCGCACAACTCCAAAGGATTTATAACCCAAAATAACTGAGAAAAAAACAACTTTTCATGTGAAGTGTGGAAACAGTAAGAGGAGACACAAATAAAGCAATGAGCAATACAGTTATGAAGTGAGTGGTATCAGTATTGCGAGATATTGATGGCCTCTCAGGATTCTCAGTTCCCAGAGGATTGCTGATTACATTCACTTGGTCATTTTGTTACCTTTTAAAAGGCCTCACCAACAGAACCCCAACCCCAACCCTAACTCTAACCCATGCTCACTCATCCAAATGCCCCCCCGCCCAACACCATCTCCCCTTTCAGGTCCCAGTGGCCATGCCCCCCACCTGCCTTCACCAAACAGAGAGAAGCATAATCTTCCAAAAGACAAAACATATTCCCCATTTATTTCTGGCTTGTAAGATGTGCTTCCAAGTAGTGGGGGTGGACAAACTAAAACACAGGGCCATAACTTAAGATCCACTGCTGCCAACTTGCTATCATTACAGACCTGTCAGACTTGCATACATGTAATATTTTTTTTTGTTCTAAATAATTCCGCTATTCCTTCTTTATCTCTCCATGTCATGATTATGTTTCAGGCTTAATCACTAACCTGGGTAAATCTAAAAAAAAGTCTTCTTTCCTTCATTTTCTTTTTGGTTTTCACAAATCTGTCTTGCAGATAGCTCCACTTCTACCTGCATGCCTCCACGTCTCTTCGCACTGTCTGGGTGATTTCTCTCTTGTATTAATGTGGGTACCGGGCCGGCAGACCGCCTTCGAGCATGCACACTGAGCGCAGTTAGGAGCGCACAGTGCATATAGTTGCACGCTACAGCTTTAAGAAACCGTCCAGCTTGTCGAATTACTTGAGTTGTATTAGAGGGTAGCAACAATTGACCTGTGTGATCATCAGGGCTGGAGGATGCGTTGGCACTACTTGTAATTTCAGGGAAGCTTTGAATAAAGTTAATAGCTGCAGGCAATCTGGAGATAATTTTATTCCCAAAAGGGTGTGGTGTTTATTTGGGCCTCAGCAGGTGAAGCATTTTGGCGCATTTCTGTGTGGATGGAGGACTCAGCGTCTACTGCATAGAGAACGATTGACAGGGGTGGTCATTCAGAGGGTGATATGTGAGGGGGGTGCGGGTGGGCATGTAGTGGAGGCTCAGGAACTCTTGAAGTTGAGTTAGTGTTAGTTGACTATCAAATTTAGTGTTTGGCTTGGCTGTCATGCGCTGTTTTGGCATCTCGGTGTAATGCGAGGAGCAGCTATAACCCCAGAGTTTTCATGCTGACCTTACCCACTCGCTTTCCACTAGTAGTATTTAGGAGGGGGGTCGGAGAAGGAGGTACATGGGGGAATTGCGCAATTCTGGTCCTGCTTTGACGAGTGCAAACAATGACAGGAGAAATGCCTGTATGCCCTGAATCTAACAGTGTCAGCTCAGACAGCTTTGAGTTTCGTTATGTAAGAAGCTCCAGGAAGACTGTTACTGATACTGAACAACACAAAAAGTCATCAAACAAGATGAGGATTTGTGTAAACTGTGGCAGACTGTGTAAATAAATAATGAAAATAATGAAAATGATTGTTCTAAAGATGAAAACAACACTCACTCATAAAACCCTGAGACAGCTAACGGCAAAGATGAGAGATATTTGAAGTGTCTGTTAACTTCTCACTAACAACAGTTTGTCTTTTCACTGTTGTGGAAGAAATAATAATAGTAGTAACACCTGAGAAAACTGTCTTCCTCACAAGCTTTGTGTGTGTCTGTGTGTGTGTGTGTGTTTGTGTGAGTGTGCAAGCATGCACATGTAAGGCTATTAGAAGTCTTATTTGGAAAGAGTGAGGGACCTGTGGTTAAAAGGATAACATAGCTGTGTATTTGTGTGTGCATGTA
Source organism: Neoniphon sammara (assembly GCA_900302535.1). Lineage (NCBI taxonomy): Eukaryota > Metazoa > Chordata > Actinopteri > Holocentriformes > Holocentridae > Neoniphon > Neoniphon sammara. The sequence continues at coordinate 26,869 of OMKZ01017863.1, read as the reverse complement.
TGTGTGTGTGTGAATGCGTCATTGTGTGTGCGTATTAATTCTTGTCTATGTCAATTCACACCTGTCAAGTGCGTCACTGAAGGCATGTGTGGTCCCTTGTTAGGTGTGTGTATGCTTGCTTACGTCTCTGTTTGTGTCTGTGGTAACATTCTTCTGTTTATCCTGTCTTTATCCTGTTGTGTCTTTGTCTCTGATTTCTTGTTATGTGTAAGGCAGAGAAACGGTGAGAGTAATGGCTTGATAAGATGGTGACATGTCTGGTATGATATCAGTGCCATTAGCGGGGTAATACCTGGAATTCCCCCCAGTCACCATAGCAGAGAAGAGCCAAGACACAGAGTGCTACTACAGAGTCTCCATGTTGTTAGAAAACCAAACAAGAGTCACATAACAGCAGTGCAACCTTTTCTCTTCAAGCCCAAAGTTTTTCAAAACTTTGGGCTTGAAAAATAAGCTCATCCAAGCACTGTAAGTCAGCAGGCACAAATGATAAAAAAAAAAGAAAAACATGGAATACATGTTATAAATTCAAATCCATGCTTCATATTTCATATATATTGTCTTGTCTAGAGCAGCAGCCAATAGATATATAACATGCACGGCAAAATCAATCTAAAAATCAACCGTCAGTGTTTATATAAGCACAGACCAGCAGAATTTATTAACACTTTTATACACTTTTAACACTTGACTCAGACACGTTAGCCCAATGAGCAAAAAAACAACAGCAACATTTGTCATTTTCAAAGTGTTTTGACTGATAAAGTCACAATAATGTAAGCACTGGGCCTTTGTGACAGACTTGTTACAGCCTGACCTGCACTGAAACAAGGTTGTAATGTAGACTTCTGCATATATTTACTGTTTGGTTTATCAAGTATGGTCACACTTTATGTTAATATTCAACGTAGCATCAACTTTGTATCAGGTGAGTTTCACAATATATTTAACTTCATATCAAGGTGTCTGATGTAAATACTCAATTTAGTTCAGTTGTTCAATGTGAGGTTGACACTAAATTGATGCAACATTGATACTCAGTTGAATATTTGACAGTCAGATAAAGTGATACCAGGGTTGGGTTGCTATTAAGTTGACACAAAGTTCATACTAATTTGAATATTAATGTCAGACAGTCCAAATAAAGTGTTATAAAAGTATATTTGGAAAACACATAAGGCCACCCTGTGTCTTCTTTTATATCTTTATCCTCATGAGATTGTATTCCAATGGAACAAATTTCACCATGATTGGTCTGGTAATGTAAGACACAGACAGACCTTTCACATTTTATAGGGAAAGCATTTGCAGTGAAATCCTGAACAAATATTTTGCTGCTCAGAAGTACTACTTGTCATGGTGTTTCTATGTTTGTTTATGTGTGTGTGTGTGTGTGTGTGTGTGTGTCACAGCCTGCCAGCCAAGGAGAAAGCAACACCTTTAATGAACAGAAACATCCTGTCAGGTGATGCTCTTCCTCCTGTGCCATGACATGCTCACAACGCACACCGAAACATCAGTGTGACACTGACGCTACGACACTGTGATGCCCGGCGTGGCATGAAACTGGGGCAACAACATTTCCCAAAATTTCCTCACCTGGGGCCCAGCTCATCCTCACTTCGCCAGACAAAGTCTCCAAACTTCTCATAGTGGGAGTTGTAGTGGTGCTGAACTCGGTAAAGCAGCGGAGGGGGGATTTCCATCAGTGTGTTGTAGGCCGTCTGCTGCTCCTTTCCACTGGTGTAGCCATTATACAAGTTGTACACCTTGTCTGCTATCTCTGTAAGGGGTGAAGATAGATTACGTGTTATCATGTGAATATATTATAAACAATTTGTAATTTGGGTCTGACCTGCAAACATCAAGTACCTAGAGTTTGAAAACACCACCATTATAAAAAGTTTCATCAAAGGGGAGAAGTGCAATTGAGGAAAAGAGATAATTAGTAATGTTAACAAAACTGATATTAGTGATGGTAACAGTGATGGTAAATTAGTGATGGTAACAAAATGTATAACTAATAAATGTGTTTCAGTCTTTATGGAGAGAAATACTAATTTAAGAAATATGTCAAGATGTCAAAGACAGAAAGATGGGAATGAAAGATGAACATAGAATAAAAAAATAAGTACAAGAAACAAAAGCAGAAGAAGTTGGTTGTCAGGACTACCTTCTGCTCGGCTATCATCCACCATCGGACACGATGTTCGCACCGAGACAAAGCTGGACTCAGAGCGACTACCTCGGCTATCCACTGCATAGAGAGTAAACCTGAGAGAGAGAGAGAAGCAACAGACAGAATAAATACTGTAATTTTGACTGAAATCTCGGCAGAAGGCCAGAGAATCACAGTGTCAGAGGTGAGCACAAAACGCTCAGAGACCTCTGCTTAAAATCAATTACCAATGAACCCTTGAGAAAGACACTCAACCTCTAACTACTCCAGTAGAGGTGCTTAGTGCAGGAGCCGTCACGCCGCTTCCGGTATGTGGTGATTTTTAAAGAGCCAACATAAAATATAAAATGTCTTCTATCCTCCACCATGTTTACATAACATCACCTAAAAATATAGACCCAACAAATGGCAAAAGCAATCAAGGATATGGAAAACACATGACTTTTGTCATAGGACGATGAGAGAAGCATTTTGTCGTCTTGATCAATCCCATCCAAACATCCATTTACATCTTGTTGCATGCTGAATGCAAAGTGGCCAATCACTATACCTGAACGTGCACCTTTTTATGAATTTATGAACTATTAACAGCAGCTAAACCTCCTTTGAACCTTTTATGAACAAGAAGGCAAAATAGGTCCGGCCAGTGATGCAAAGGAAAGAGGGAAAAGTGGGAGAAGGGGGAACTCATTTGACTCTAAGGACTCTGTAAAAACAAAGTTCCTCTCTCAGAAACTGTCAAACATCACATTTATGGGGTTCCACGACTCCGGGTTTACTCAATACTCAGATAAGACACCTTGGTAAAGGGGTCAAGACATTGTAATGGAGGACGAGATACATGAAAAAAATTCCAACTCATTTGAAGTAAAGTCGAGCCAGACAACTCTAAATGGAAAACAAATGACCTTTACCTGTCCTTTTGAAAATGTCAATATGTACACTTGAACAAGTAGAATTACAAGTAGAAACTGGCAATACTGACTCTAAAAAGGAGAAAGGATGACACCAAGATAGCTTATATTCAGACATCAAAGTCCTCCCATGAATAATATGTAACATAAACTCAGAATTAGCATCTCAGCAGTATTTCCACAGAGTTACCACTGTACAACATCAAATAGCCATGAAGCAAACTACAAAAACCAGTGAAACAAAATGAATAATTAAGAGGAAATGTGGATATTTTTCATGGCATTCCAATGCAAAATAATGTGGGGGTGGAAGGGCTTCGGGGGGTTAAAAGAATAAGCAGATGTAATTTTTCTTTGCTCTTTCACAAAACTGTTTCTTGTTGCATCTTATTTTCGCCCTGTCTTTTGGGAGCTTGTTCCAATGATGTCGAGTGATTGTTTTGTTTGTAATATGGCCTGTTTGGACATTGCTCACATAGTTTGTCTGGTCTTGTTATTCAGCAGGGTGGATGCGGTATTCCCCAAGAACCTCACAAGAGAGGCAGGGGCCTCGCTGGCTCCTTTGCCCAGCAAAACAATGCCGGCACATAACAGTCACATTGTTTAAATTATGCGGCCACATAACTGGCACATGGATAAAATGAGGTGGGAGAGAGGTGGGGAGCAGAAGGAGGAGGCGGGGTATTTATCAGGGCAATTTGTTAGAGTTTAGTTTGGGACCCCGGACGCGAGCCTGCCAGCCCTTTATTGCTGTTTTTGGTTGTTTAAAAGGTTGGCGTCAATGACAGGTACTTTTTCCTTCCACAGCGCCTGATTACACCACTATTAAAACCCCTTTTTGCTTTGAGATTAAGCATCTCAAAGGCTAAAATTTGGAGCTCTACATTTAGTATGGTGACAACAGGGGAAAGTACTCATTATATGAGAACATCAAAGACATCAAAAGAAAAGATTTTTTTGATCATGACCGCAGATAAGGCGCCATGGCCCGGGATATACTCTCACTGTGTTCGCACAGGAGGAGCGTAGTGTTGATGAAGTTCCTTTCCCCACTCACAGACATGGGTACAGACACACGGAGGCATAGAGGAGGGCTGAGTGCAGCGGTGGATAGACAAAGTATGTGGTGTCTGAGCTCACTACTAGCACTCATGATAAGGATCGCCTGGGAGAACAAAGAAACCAGCCGCAGTCTGGCCTGCCACGAGAATGTCAAAACATCAAGTCACAGAGTTGCTGAAAAACACACACATCCACTACCACACACACACACACACATCCACACACTTTCTTTTGTCTCTCAGTCTCAGTCTCTCTATCCATATTGCTTGCATACAGCTCAGCTCTGTCTATTGCCAATCTCTCTCTCTCTCTCTCTCTCTCTCTCGCTCATCCATTCCAAGGCTATGTGACTGTACCCGGATTTGTTTGGAGGTGGATTGGTTTTGTCTGTATGCCACGGTTTTGAAAGCTCAGCAAACAATGAAGTGCACAAATGGCAGATTAATGTTTGTGTAAATTAACAATGTTTCCATTAACGTAACCATTGTCCTCTAATTTAATGAGACAAGCAGAGAGATGGATAAATGGGAAATGGCAAGGCAGAGAGCTACACACAGGCCGAGCAGGGAAAAGGCAGAGAGATGGAGAGAGAGAGAGAGAGAGAGAGAAGGGAAAGCATAGAGAGCAGGAGATAGAGAGAGTGAGACAGAATCAATTAGGGCAGTATTTTTGGCATGTTGAGAGAAGCCAGGGCAGCAGGGGATGCCTTTTCCATGACATCAGTGTTTGGACCCACATCAGTTGAACTGCTCCACAAATCAATCAAAGCCATGCAGAATATCATTCCTGTGTGTTTGAAGAATTTGTGGCGGCCAGAAAAACTTGTTTATGACTTTGATTGAAATCTGCAGGTCCAACTGGCGGCGAACTTGAATCTGGAATGATGTTATGGCTTTTCTGTATTCGTTTGATTGTCATTTAGAAGATTAACTCTGCTCTGGGTGATATCCAGATTGCAAAGCCACAGATAACAAGTGGTACCTGTGGTACCTGTTGGTAACGATAAATGCGCTGAATATTTGGAATGGCATTTCACATTAACGCTAACAAACTGCAGGATGATCCTTCCTTTTGTCATTTTAGAACAACAGGACAGGAACATATCCCTGATGCTGGGTGAACCAGATTGTCTTTCAAAGTCTGTGTGAGATTTGATAGCCAGGCATGAGGACAGGGGTATCCTGCCATGGCTTCTGTCACTAGTGTTTGCCCTCAATGGGAATACAGTATGTGCCCATTTTCTATGACATAAACCTATTAGCATAATTCAATTCTCAATACTATTATTTGGATGGCAGCATTTCTGCTTTATTGGATAGTTATAGTGGAGAGAAACAGGAAATACAGCGCAGAGAGAGAGAGAGAGAGAGAGCTGGGATGGGTACATGGTTCGCACACTACATGGTGAAGGCCCCAGCACAATTCAATAATCTGTTCATAGTATGAATAATAGACAAGTAAAATATGCATAGATTAAAATTAGCTGATCATAACTTTTTTCTTAAGTGTCTCACGTTATTTTGGCCAAACTGCAATACCTGCCCACGTGCTGCTAATCCAGGAGATTCCATCTTTTAGCACTGATTTTCAACAACATTAAGAAGAGGCTTTGAAATAAATGTTTGCACAGATAACAAAAACAGCAACTCACTGAGCTAAATAGAATATGAATTTACAGTGTCAGACCTAATGGTACAACAGGTTCTCACACAATGTTCGTATGTCTTACAAAAAGACCTTTTACTGGTACTATATCCAAACATTGCTAGCTGTCCAAACAATCACAGTACTAACACATCTTAAAATAAGGTTAGATTAGATTAGTTAGAGGCAAACACAACACTTCAGTTAAAATTGGGGTAAGGCTGTTCTTCATTATTTGTTTCTCCACTATTAATAAGATTCTATGCAGAGTAAAGCGCCTTTTCCTACAGAGCTGCAGCAATTACAATGTTAGCATTTGTTGTTTGTTGCTAGCCACAAATTCATGTAGATGTTTGGAGTAAATGTGACCATAACTATTAAATATGACACTTTTTTTTTTCGCAATTTCTTTTGAGGTGGCAAGAACAAGCAGCTCTTTATCCAGCTGGATAAGGACAGCTACAGCTGAGAAAGTCAAAGTCACAGGAATGTTTGTCATGGCAGTCAATGGGGAATGAAATTCATGCCCATTGTTTTTTTAATGTATATGACAAACAAATTTTCCCTCTATATTTATCATTAAAAATAAAACAGAAAATAAAATAGCAAGAAATCTATATTTATTAAATTGTTACAGAAAAATAACAGAAAAATATCTAATCAGATGTTACATCCTTGAAATGAATTTTTAGTTTAAAATGAATTTTTAAGATACTGTTTCAAGATACAAGTTACAATTCTCATCCAAATCATTTAATAATGGTAAAGAAACTTGAAAATTATGTCATATCCAGTGCGCAATTTTGTCAGTTTAAACCCCCCAAATTTGTACTACAATGCACTGAAAGTCCAACACCATAAAAGATTCTCTGAAATTTCTCTGTAGTTCTAACCTCAAAGGGGTTCCCATGAATCTGACATTTTGATTTTACCTAGTTTTACCTAGCCATAATCCTTATCCTGATTCAGGTGTACGGATGTATCAGTTTGTCCCAGATACTCATGGTTTGTTTTAATGTAGATTAAATATGCATATTTTCTGATCTCCTGACAGTACACAGAGCATTTGCACTTGAAACATCAGGACACAGCCTGCCATTTGCACCTTTGGTGTATTACATATGTGCATTTATAGACGCTCCACGCTGGAGAGAAATCAGAGGAAAGCAACTGGAAAATTATGGCCATTGATGTGATATATCAACTCAAAAGGCTCACTGCTTTCTGTTGCTCGCACATATTATTTGACAAGTACAAAAAGCAGGCCTTTTAAAACTGTCAAATACGGCTGCAATGGTAGCAGCTCGGTGGATGCATTGCAAAAGAGAACAACAAAAACTGAATTTTTCATGCAGGGTGTAAGGGAAACAACCTAAACGTGTTAACTTCTTTGAATTTGTTATTAACTAACACATATAAAGGAATAAAGGTCAGCTTGAAACTAAACTAAACAACTGCAATGGGGTGCTTTGTTTGTTGAAAAAAAAAGAAAAAGAAATAACATACAGTATACTCAGCTTTAGAAGTAGTTCATAATCAGATATTAGACAGACTTCATTTGTGTGCTTTGGATGGCAAAAGGTGGTAACCTGAGTCTTAGATCTATATCAGTTGGCGCTGTACTCCACTGATTAAAGTAATGATTAAAATAAACTTGTCCATAATATTCTGGGATTGCTCAAACATTTATGGTAATAATGTGTACATTTTCCATATACACAATAAAAATAAAGCAAACACATGCATGCCCCTTTCTTTGCACACCACACCTTCACCCAAACTGATTATTTCTGATAGATAACAGGCTTCTATTGCAGTTCCAGTGAGGGGTGGGCTGGGACACGAATTAACCTGGGACATCCGGACACACCAGCTCACACACTGGCCCGTGCACCAGCCCACATGGGCTGGCCACCCTTGTAACCTAGAAATATATTCCTCTATATGCTCATCCACATATGCACTGATGCTCACACATGTGTGCTAAGACATTCTATGCTATGTGTAGCCTCACTCAAAATATTCTATCATCAATTAATTTAATAGAATCAGAAATAGGAATGTCGAAATACAAAATTTTTAAACTTTGATACAACATCAGTTAAAATACAAAATACTTGATACCTATTTCAATACCATGACAAAAACAAAACACTCGAAAGTGTAATGGCCTATTGGGATTTGTCCCGATGGCCAGTCCATGGCCATGGCCATTGGATACAGGGAGGTACAATAACATAGTCCTATCAGATCATGCTTGTGTGAAATCCTCTCCAAACAATATAAATATTACCAGGAGGAGGAGGTCAGTAATTTGATTTCATCCATGCGCAATGGCAATTTCATTCAGTCATCAAACTAGTAAAATACTTTACTGGGGGGACCATGATAAACCAGTGACACACTCATATGAATATGACAGCTGTAACCAGTGTAAAGCAAAAGAGACAAAAATGAGCACAGAGAATGCAATGGGGGTAGTAGTTCAGTCAGGAAACCTGCTGGAAGCTGCCTTTGCAACATATTCAGTGTCTCCACCAATCATAATCAGTCTGCACTGACATAGTTTGCCCTGTAAACCTAACCTGTTCAGTCTGCTACTGACGCTGACGCTGTTGTGGCGCGCTCTCACCCACCACCAACCCAGCTTCCACTTCAACTGAATCCTTCCTCCCTATTTGGAAGTGTAGGGTGCATAAGTGGCTAGACATAAGAACCAATGACATGGCCATTTCCAGACTAAAGAGAGCAGCTCATCTGGGACGATCCTAAATGATGCCTGCTTCTTGGATTAAAAAATGAAAAAACCTAATCCATGACTATGTCATCAGATGGAACACAATGTATGACATATGTTGTGTGTTTGATAAGGTTCAGATTCAGAAGATTCAGGTGGAATTAAAAACTGCTGAGGTGTCTTTGGTTGAGGAGCTGAGAGGCACTTAAAGAACCCCTTTAACCCAAAAATGAAAATGTTGTCATTATATTATATTTTTACTGTAATTTCAATTTTATTTTGATCTGTTTGTGTATTTTATGTTGGCTATTGTGAAGCACTTTATCTGTATTGAAAAGTGCTATACAAATAAAGTTATTATTATTATTATCATCATTATTATTATTATTATTATTATTATTATTATTATTATTATCTGCAGCACTCACCCTCATGGCACAACATACAAGTTTGCTAACACTGGCCCATATCAGCCTCTTCCAGAAGAACTA